>CAUDMG010002649.1:2077500-2320000 GCA_958450375.1 Homarus gammarus | reverse complement strand
TCTCGTACGCATGTGCACGCGCACATGCATACGAGATCGCAGCAGGAGGAAGGTCTCAAGGCATTTGCTTCCACCCCCTATTGTCTCGTTCCCATTCCCCCTGTCCACCTCATCCCTCCCACCTGTCCACTTCCCCCTCTCACCTGTCCACTGACTACCTCTGAACTTCCTGTTTCATCCACCCGCCCACCTACCTGGAAGTTAGTCTTTTTCTCTCTTTTTTTTTTCATATCAAGTCGAGGATATCCTTAGCCCTTAGGCCTCTCCTTGTAATATAGCCACCCGACTTTCACCTTAGGTACTAGGAATATTGGAAGTTTATTTTCGTATTATGTGTGTGATGGTAGATTCACTGTCCGGGAGCGGATCTAAGGGAGTCCTAGTGGTCTGGACCCCCCTTCCCCTTTTCATCAGAAAATTACAATACTTTTTTCTTTAATGAATTGTTGTACTTCGGCGTTTTTGTATAGTACAATGTAATTACTATTGACTTCAGAATATCTTCTAATATCAAGTGCACATGGCTTCAAAATAGCCTCAAAATGCCCATGTTATAGGTCAGATTTAAAAAAAAATTCAGGGGGGCTTTCATTGGCCCAAAACCCCCCAGTTGGGTGGGTTCGCCATGTTCCCCCCCCCCACAACTTCTTGAACCCCCCTTTTGATATTCCTGGTTCCACCCCTGATGTCCTCGTGGCTCGACTAAAACTAGTGAACTTTGACACGCTGACCACAACTCCGATGTTATCAGAGACTCGGAGACACTAATGTTTCAGTAAAGTGTTATCTGTTTACTGAGTGGCCGTTATGTTGTGTCGTGTTGTCGTCACCTGATGTGATGATGATGATGATGATGATGATGATGATGATGTATGTGGGGATGTGAGTGTGTGGTGTATGTGTATAGGTGTAGGGTGTACACAGGGTGTCTGGTAATAGTGTACACAAGAGCCTCTTTAAACTAAGATTTTCACGACTATATAAGATTATACCAGACGCTGTTACGGTGTTTTTATTATAGCAATTTTGTTTAGTATTTATTTATAACCCGTATAATATAATATTATTTTGTCATCTTGTAGAAAACGTGTTTTTTTTATATCGGATATTAAATTATTCATAATATATCCGATTCGTTTACCTTCACATCCGTCAAAAAACTATTAATTTGTGACGCACCAGCAGGTAACATAATACTCGGTGAGGAACAGGAACGTAAATACTGAGGTAATCGGATAATTCTAACCTAACCGAATAATTCTAACCTAACCGGATAATTCTTTCTACAACATGTTGACGGTGTAGCAGCCGAGCGTCACACCTTGAGGATGGTTCTAGGGCCTTGTAGATCAACTCACTTGTTTGTGTGTGTCACTATTATATCCTCCGCTGATCATTATCACATGTGACAGCGACCTTGTTTATTGCCCTCGTGACCTGGCTTCACCTTGTCCAATAAACTAGCCTCGGAAGAAATAAAAAAAAGATATATGTCATGAATGTGTTGAATATCAGTATACCTGGAGACAAGGAGCTCTCATGATGCCACCCCTGACAGCCAGCTTGACAGGCCACCTCACTCCTACTGACGTGTAAATGGATGTACGTGTGTCTTTGTACAATTGTTTGCGATGTCTGTAAGTTTGTGTACGTGTGAGTATGTTGGTGTACGTGTGTTCCTGTATGCAGTATGTATTTATGTGCATCTATGCTTGATAATGAACCTACTGAGTGATCACGAAGCAAGAAGCCATCTGTTATCTTGCACCAACTCTCTCTCTCTCTCTCTCTCTCTCTCTCTCTCTCTCTCTCTCTCTCTCTCTCTCTCTCTCTCTCTGTCAAGGCTCGAGCAAGACACACACACACACACACACACACACACACACGTCCGTCAGACTTTGCAATCAAATACAACGTAATTCAAGAGACCTCGATCTGCATGTGTGTGGATTTCACCTCAGTTTCATGACCACCACCTGTCTCCTCCTCTCTCTCCCCTTTCCTTCTCGTCTTTTCTCTCTCCCTTCCCCCTCCTTCCTCTCCCACCTCCTCCTCCTCCCCCTCCCACCTCCTCCTCCCCCTCCCCCTTTTACCGCCCCCTCCCACCACCTCTTTTTTCCTCTCCCACCTCCCTCCCTCTCTCCCACTTCCCTCCCTCTCTCCCTTGAGGATGTTTGATATTGTATTCAATCTGAGAGAAAGTGAGTGAGTGAGTCAGTCTTCCAAGTTACTCACCCAGTTAGTTATGTAATCTTTCAGTTAGTCAATCCTTCAGTCAGTCAGTCAGTCAGTCAGTCAGTCTGTCAGTTAGTCGACGAAATTTACCCAGAATGACAGTCGAATGACCAAGAAAGTTACGGCACTTTTTCCCCCATAGACATTGTAAGGAGAGGCTTATATTAACCTTGGGTCATACAGCTCGTTAACCTAAGCTCTGATACTATCATTTCTTGTTAATTTAGAAGGCTTCTGAATTTATTAACATTTACAACATCGGGCAATCTGGTGACTCTCTTACTGTATATAATGGTCACCGCTGGAGACTGTTTCATTCTCTTGTTTTCTGTAACTTCCTTAAAGTCCTAATACCTTGTCAACAGTTGATTAACTTTGTCGAGATTTGAACCTTGTTACTTGTTGATCAACCCTGACAAACTAACCAAACCTAACCTAACCGAAAATAATTGCCTGATAAAGAAATGAGGGTCAGGGTAATAACCAAGAGTGGGTAATTATCTGCGTTGGCACGGACTGATCATAAAATTCTGTCAGTGATTGAGTGAGTGAGTGAGTGAGTGAGTAAGTGAGTGAGTGAGTGAGGATCAAAAAGCGGGTAATAATTTTCCTCCGCTCGCAAAATTTGATGTGAACAGACCATACACACACACACACACACACACACAACATCCTTTCTAGAACCGTGACCTGGTGTTGAGAGGGAGGGAGGGCGGGGTGGTTGGGGGGGGGGGGTAGTACACTTCTGACTATTACACACTGATGACTGTAAGAGAGAGGCATACTTCTCTTACTCCTGAAACATGTAGGACTTCACACAAGCCTTCATTGCTTTACTGTATTCTTTCATCACACACACACACACACACACACACACATGTATATAAAATGTATCTCATTATTTAATACAGTATACAGAAATGACGTCTCTTAGCTTATACATCTTTCCTCCATTCGTCCGTCCATTCGTTCATCTTTCCATCTGTCCGACCGTCCATCCGTCCCTCCGTCCCTCTTTCCGTCCTTCCGCCTGCCCTTCAGTCTTTCTTCCGTTCTTCCGGTTGTTTTCGTCCTTTTGTCTGTCCCTCCGTCCGTCCTTTCCTCTCTCCTTCTATTCTTATGTTCGTCTTTTAGTCGTTCAATCACACAGTCAGTTAATTATTGTCAGTAAGTCTATCAATCAGTCAGTCAGTTCTTCAGTAAAGGTCAGTGTTCATAGAGCCAGTTGACGAAAAAGTAAGTGTGTGTGTGTGTGTGTGTGTGTGTGTGTGAATATTTAAACTCCTTGTGTAAGTGACTGGCTGCTTGCGTGTGAGTGTGCGTGTATGCAAATGCCTCGTCTGACGTGTGATAATTTCTAAGTAAACGCACACTCGTGGAAATGCTTGCATGAGTGCTTTCAAAGATAAAAATATTTACTTCCATACTAAATAACCATGTGTTGAAAAAAAAAGATACTGAATGATAACACGCAACAGCATAATGCAAGCACTTACCTCATTCATGTAAGCCCTCGAGTGTTTACCTGAGTGCTTGCGAACCTACAGATGATTGCATGTATTCTTTGTGAGTTTTTTTACTTACTGGTCACGGTATTTTCGTGTATGCATGTTAATATCACGAGTGTATAGACAGCCACACCACGAAGGAGAGAGAGATTGGCATGGAAGCAGGTGAGGGTCTGCCAGGCTGTATACATACAAGGCTTTCAGTAGCTCACGTCACCCGGACTCTCTGCCTTGGGGATTCAGACTCGAATTTGGATCCCAGATTGCGTATCAAAATTAAAGATTCGAAAAAAAAAACTAAAAAAAAATAGTCATCGTAACCTATCTTGTGATAACGTAACATAAACCAAACCTTACCAAATTTAATGTGACCTAGCCAAAATCTCATCAAACCTGACCTGACTTGACCTTGCTTAATCTAACCATTCTCTAGGGCATCACTATCACTCATTTCTCTACCAGGTCAAGATGATGATGTTCCAGGCAATTGTCTTTCACTTGAAGACACACACAAAAAAACGGTCTAAAATCTATAATCAAGGTGAAACTACATCCATCATTTTTTACAAACCTGAGAATGGAACAGGTAGTCTCTTAATACTCCTCTTTGTTATGGAACCTCATTATTATGATCGATACCTGTGATGGTGGAGGTAATCTCAACACGTCTCGGATGCAGTTGTGAAAGGTAGACTACACTCGAGTGATGTACCAACCCACTCTGACTGGAATAACCATGTGCACTTAACCTTTTAACCTCTTTTGACCTCCTAGCAGCTCATATATATTGTATTCATATCCCCCAAAAAACTTTATTCGGATAGCATGAAGAATCGGAATTCCCGCTTATTTCACTTAAAGACTAAACACCATAATACAAACCAAACCTAACTTTATCCCACCCCACCCCACCCCACCCCACCCTCTTAGACAGATGTTCTTGGAAATATTATCACCGTCTTCCTTGACTTAATACCTTACAGGGTGTTGAGTGACTGGGAGCGGAAGTTAGCTTAAGGCGAGGTTTAATTCCTGTATCCATCCAGGTCTTAAGTTTATTTGAATCCAAGGATGTCTTTATGGTGTTCGATTCACTAGCTGTGTTTGATCGACCCATGAGCTGTGTTTATTTGAGTCATGGTCTATGTGTATTTGAGTCACAATTCCGACTCTATGACCATCAATCGTATCAACTCGAGTCACCGGCGATGTTAACACTCACACGTGGTGCATCATGGAAGTTTCAGTGATGTTTATCTGTCCAAATATAATGTTTACCTGAAGTATAAACACAAGGTACGTCTGTTTAAGTCACATGGGGATGTTAATAATTGACAGGTAATGTTTAATCCTGTCATGTGTACTATTTGATTATCTTTGTTTTTATTTTAAATTAAATTTTAACCTCTTGAGTAAGATGACTTGACTTTATGGGTACAATGGCTTGACTTTTGTGTTCAATACCTTGACCCTTGAGTACGATGACTTAAACCTTGTGTAAGATGACTTGACCCCTTGAGTACAATGCCTTGACTTTTTATGTACGATACCTTCACCTTTGAGTACAATGTCTTATCCCCTTGAGTATGATGACTTAACCCATTGAGTAAGATGACTTAAAGAATTGTACTCAAGGCGCTAAGTCATCGTATGATGAATCTGATCTCTGGCCTTTAAATGTTACTGGAATAAAAACAGAGATGACTTAGCGAGTCTCTTTAAAGGTTAAAGAGAGCATGATATTTGTGAGAGAGAGAGAGAGAGAGAGAGAGAGAGAGAGAGAGAGAGAGAGATTTATAGTTTTTGTTTATGGCGCACACACACCTACACACACACACACACACACACACACAAAACACACGTTCTAAAAATACTACCAAACGTAAACATACACACTAAAATATGTATTATACAAAATACATAGAGTTCTAAAGATAACGAGACATTGCAATA
Organism: Homarus gammarus; assembly: GCA_958450375.1. Lineage (NCBI taxonomy): Eukaryota > Metazoa > Arthropoda > Malacostraca > Decapoda > Nephropidae > Homarus > Homarus gammarus. Next base: position 2,314,304 of record CAUDMG010002649.1, on the reverse strand, counting down.
AATTCCTAACCTAACCTAGGCACAACACAAAACGAATGACTTTTATTTCCGTATTTTGTCAACGAGACGGAAGTGCCAGATAGATTGACCTTAAATAACCAGGTTCAAAAAAACACACTGGGAGTTATTTAATTAGTGACGTGGCGTTCAATGTGCTACCTGATGCTTACCTGAGCTGGTTGTATCCGCGCTGAACCCTTGTACCTGCCTGGGTTCTTTCTCTTTCAGTGAACCCGGACTCGGTTTGAGTGTTCATTAGGGTTCAAGTTGGTTGGGTTCGATTTGGTTAGGTTACTTTAGGTTTGGCTAGGCTGCAGTACGTTAAGTTAGGTTGGATAAGGTTAGGTTAGGTAAGGTTAAATATTACATCAAAGGTCACATAACATGAACAACCAATTTGGGTCCGAAAGTAAGTTTGTGTCCATTAAAATACAACTTGCCGTCACACTCGGCTACCATGTTCCCGGGTATCCTGTCAGTGCGAGGCTGTGGCCTACTGGGTATATTGCCGGGTACATTTCCAACCGCATAATTTACTGGGAAATCTATCCTGATCTCGGGTATCCTACAGGGTATCCCAGGTGGTATCGTACGCGCATCCTACAGGGTATCCCACGTGGTATCCTACAGGGTATCCCACGTGGTATCCTACAGGGTATCCCACGTGGTATCCTACAGGGTATCCCACGTGGTTTCCTACATGGTATCCTACGTGTATCCTACAGGGTATCCTATGTGGTATCCTTCAGGGTATCCTGCTCTAAAAACCAGTGTTCTTTAGGAGATTTGGGCGGCCGGGGCCCGCCTGACTGGTGCGTCAACCCCGGCATAGGGAAGTTCAGGGTCACCCGGAAGTCTAGTGGATCACTTGTTGGTCCACACCTGTCTGTGTGTGTCTGTCATCCCTGTCCTCTGCCGGGGATGTGGGGAAATGTCTTTAATTGAATTCTTTCACTGTGTGTGTGTGTGAGGGTGGAGGAAAGGAGAGAAGGCGAGGCAGGAGTTTAGAGAGAGAGAGAGAGAGAGAGAGAGAGAGAGAGAGAGAGAGAGAGAGAGAGTTAACAGGGGTTCAAGCTACATCAACATGAGACATCAATAGTAACATTATTAATAAATCTCTATTTATTTATTTATTTATTTATTTATCAAACACTATATAACTTACTTCGTTAAATATTACTTGAATTAACATATAAATTATTAATGGACTAACATCATGAAGTAGGTGTTGCTTCAGCCGGGGAGTTTATCACAGATGAAGCGTGTTGTTACCTCTGCCCCCCCCCCCCCCCCCCATAAGAAAGATGTTTTGGGGTAATAAAGAAGAGGGAAGGTGAGTAAGAGAAGGAGTGGGAGGTGAGTGGGAAGTTAAGGGAGGGTGAGTGGGAGTAAGGGGGAATACTTCAACTTGCTCAACCAGTCGACCTCTAAAAGTGAAGTGAGAGTGACGATGAGGTGGACGGAAAGAATTCGGAAGAGTGAGAGTGAGAGTAAGAGTGATGGTGAGAGTGAAGGTGTGAGTGAGAATGAAGGTGACTGAGGGTGTGAGGGAAAGTAAAAGTGAGGAGAGTTAAGGATTGAAAGGAATGAGAGTAAAAGGTAATGGACAAAGGAGGGAAGGAGGGAAGGTGGGAAGAAAAGAGAAGGGAAGGGAAGGGAGTGAAGGAGTGCGAGGAAAGGTAAGAGAAAGTGAAGATACTAAACCCTTGAGCACGATGATTTAACCCAGTGGCTTAAACTGACTCAATACACTAAACTATTCTCTTACATAAGATTACACTGTACTCGGGGTGGTTAAGTTAAGATATCTTATTCAACGAGCAAATTAATTTTACTCAAAAGTTTAACACATATTTATTTTTGTCATTTCTTCCAGATTTCATTTGATCTTGATGTTTCTTTATATTTGGGGATTAATTCTCTGTTTATGTACGTAATTGTGGGTAAAATAGCATAGTCCTCCCTCAACGTCTAGAAAATGAATTTAATATAGTGACGCATCTAACGGCACCTTAACCGTACACGTCCATTAACTAAGATTAAATGAATATAATCTAGTTAATGTAGAATTTTGAGAGGAAAGTTGTCGATGTGATTTTGGAGATAATTTCTAGTTTTTGATCATAAGTCAGCCAGTTAGATACATTCATTTAAGGATAATTTAACCAAAGAACATAGACTGCCGTAACAGACACACGCACACATGAAGGTTAGCCAAGTTTTTGTTGTTCGTATATGATGGAGTGTTGAAGATTAAATTATCCCTTATTGCCATTATTGCCCCTTCTACATCTTTATCATTATATTTCATTCTATTATTTGTTCAACTTTCGCTTTTCCCTTTATCCATTGCTTTCTTCGTCATTATATCTTATTCTTCATTCTCTCTCACTCCCTCTTGAATATATTAGCGTCTCTCCCTGTTCGTCCTCTTTGTCCATTCCCCATCTTCCAGTCTTTCGTTTCTCTTTCTTAACACATTATCGTTTTTTTCTTCGTCTTCACCTTTTTGTTTTGATCTTGTTGTTATCACTGGTTTGATATTTTCTGTTTATTGCAGTCCTTCATTTTATTTGTTTTTAGTTTAACAAATTTATTGGCAAAGCTTGTAGTACAGTTTGCCTATTCTGAGTAATTCAGTCAGGTCTTGACACTGAGGGTGGTATCACTTCTCACTGCCACGCAGGACAGAGGTTCATACACAAAGAAATACATCATATTCATTAGCAGTTATAAATGTATAGAGGTCAGATTGATATGGTTAATGTCACTGTTCACTGCCATACAAGACAGAGTTTCGTACACAAAGAGATGCATCATATTCATTAACAGTACATATACATATATGTACACACACGTACACATATACATATATATATACACATATACATACACATATACATGTATATATATATATATATATATATATATATATATATATATATATATATATATATATATGTATACACATATGCACACATACATACACATATACACATATACACATATACTACATCTTTGACCACCGAAGGGTCAAAACGTACCTGGCGCTCCTCCCGGAGCAGCCAGGTCAACTGTTAAATTGGCCCATACCAACCCCCTCCCCTGAACCCTCCTCCCCACCGGAATATCAACAAGTTCTTGCCAGAAGTTACAATTTCATTTAGGAAAGGAACGGAACCAGTGTTAAACAGAGGTGAACAGTAGTGAACAGTGCTTAAGTCAGTGAGAACAACTCAACAGTAACAGTCGTACCCAAGTTAACCTTCACACAGTGAGGTCCCAGGTACCCAGGATAACGGCCCGTGAGACCCAACAACAACCAGCGATGTGTTAATCCGTTTACGATAGGAAGGCCTAAGACCAAACCTCACTCATATAACACCATCTGTGAGGGAATTACTACACCACATGTCCCTCATAACACCATCTGTGAGGGAATTACTACACCACGTCAGGCCCCTCATAACACCATCTGTGAGGAAATTACTACACCACGTGATGCCCCTCATAACACCATCTGTGAGGTAATTACTACACCACGTGAGGTCCCTCATAACACCATCTGTGAGGTAATTACTACACCAAGTGATGTCCCTCATAACACCATCTGTGAGGGAATTACTACACCACGTGAGGTCCCTCATAACACCATCTGAGGGAACTACTACACCACGTGAGTTCTTCCTAACACCATCTGGGAGGGAGTTACTACACTACGGGTTTGCTGTTCAACACCTACATTAATCTGTATGTTCACTGTATGTTCCTTTACCTTTCTCTAATGAAGGCTTTTGTTAAACCACCAATGTATGTAATAAGTCATTTATGTCCGATGTATATTTTCAGCCTTCGGGCTACAGAATTTTTTCAATAAACCGTTAATTATTAATTATTATTATTTATTACATATACGTCGGTCAGATTCGTGTGGGTAATGTCACTCTTCACTGCCATACAGGACAGAGGTTCGTACACAAAGAATGCATCATATTCATTGACACTATATATAGGTCGGATTCATGTGGGTAATGCCTCTGTTCACTGCCATGCAGGACAGAGGTTCGTACACAAAGGATGCATCATATTCATTGACACTATATATAGGTCAGATTCATGTGGGTAATGCCTCTGCTCACTGCCATGCAGGACAGAGGTTCGTACACAAAGAATGCACCATATTCATTGACACTATATATAGGTCAGATTCATGTGGGTAATGCCTCTGTTCACTGCCATGCATTGGGCTAGCAAATTTGGGATAAACAGCAAGAATGTACTCAAGCACACATGATTCAATGAAGTAATTAGATTGTTCAAGATACAATAAGTCAGGTGGCCTGAAGTCTTTGACAGTGTCACTTTCAATAATATAGTGTTCAAGTGTATGCTTTAGAGGTTTATCACAACGTTTACATGCTGAGTGTTCCGGTATGGGTACAGCGTTACTAACTTGCCAGATGTGTCTGTATCCTAGCCTAATTCTGGCCACGACTATATCACATTGTCTGGTTCTGTCCTTATGCTGGCCATACCGATACCTCTTGTCACAAAATTTGTCATATTTACTAATGCTACAACTGTCAGGTCTCTCTGCATTTCTCACTTCTTTGTGCAAAAAAATATGTGGCGTTAATTTTCTTCTTGACTTAACCATTTCTCCCACTTCATTTTCCTTTCTTGTCACCTGTCTATTAAATCTCTGTCACCACTCACACTCTTTCCTTACCACTCTCTCCTCACCACTCTCTCTCTCCCCTCTCTGTCTATTCGCCCATACTGGACAGTCCCATTTACACCCAACCCCTATCGCTCATATATCCATCCAACATATGTTTGAAGCTATCCAGCGTATTCGAGTTAATGATGATATTTGAGTACTTTTCTTATATCACCTTTGTTTAGACCTGATTTATACACCTCTCTCATGTCGCCCCTCACTCTACGTCTCTCGGGGGAGTACAAATTAATATGCTTAACCTGTCTCTGTACTGAAGGTTCCAAATGCCTAGGATTAGTTTTAGGATGACCTTGCCAGTCTTGTAACTAGTACTTCTATGTATAAGCCTGAGTACTTTGTTAGCCTTGTTTTGAGCAACTACACATTGTTGTCTTGGTTTAAAATTCTTGCTTATCATTACTCCTAAATCCTTCTCACAGTTGGAATTCTCTATAACAATGTTGGTCATCTGGGTTCTCTGTTTACATCTCCAAGACTAAGTAATTTACATTTGTCCACACTAAACTTCATCTGCCTTTCTCTCTTTGTCCTTATCTCTTACACTTATCTCTTTCGGTTTTTCTGCTTGATCATTGTTCGTGGGAGATGCAAGCAGGAGGAGACAACTGGGAGCGAGATCAAGCCAGTGATATCCTCCTGTTGCCTTGGCGATGATGACAACTCCGTACTTAGGCGGCCAAGCGATGTATCCCTGGCCATTCCCGTCAAGGTCTTCCTGTTGTGCTGTGCTCTCTCTCTGTCTGTCTATTCTGTCTGTCTGTCTGTTGACTTTATAAAGGAGGCTGTCTAGGGTGTGTTAATATTGGATCACGTGAAGATTGCCTAACCTAATCTAACCAATGCTTGTCTAATCTAGTACCTAACCTAACCTACTGTAACCTACCCTAACTTAACCTCAACAATGCTAACCTAAACTAATCTAAATTAACCTAACCTAACCAATGCTAACCTAACCTAACCAACCCCCCCACACAGGTGATAAAGTGAACGGACCTGATGACCTCAACTAACGTACGTGTGTGTGTGTGTGTGTGTGTTGACGTAAGGCCTTGTGTATTGTTAGGTCAGGATCAGTTCTTTGTATGTATGCGCTTGGGCGTATGAGGAAGTGTGTATCTAATAATAATAATAATAATAATAAACGATTTATTAATAGAGTTGTAGCTGGTGGCTGAAAATATATAAACTTACATGTGATTTAGACATAATAATATACATTCAATACGTTTATAGGGCTGTACAGTACATAAATCAGGAGCTGTTTATTATTTTAACAGTAGATCGGATGGTGCTGTTCTTATATCTATCAGTGCGGGCTATGTGTGTGTTTATATATCTGTGTGTGTCATCATGAGTTTCTCTGTATTAAAAACAATCATAGAATTATAAATAAAATCTTTAAAATACAACTTTCTTGGCAAGAATTTTCCAACAGAATTTTACGGCGGTTGATACAAAAGATGCGTATGGTTGTGCGTGTGTCTGTGTGCGTGTGCGTGTGTGCGTGTGTGTGTGTGTGTGTGTTTCAGTAATTGTTCACTACTCTTATGATTAATGGCTATCGTGAAAGGACACAAGGTTGTTCACTTACCTGTTCATCTTGTTTTTCCTGTTATTTTGTTCTGGCTGTCCTTGTAACCTGTTCCTTCCATCTGTTCTTGGCCACATTAAATAATTGTGGGCTTTTTTTGTTGTTGTTGCTTACACTGAAGATGTTTATACTAATTGTAGTTGTAGTTTTTGTCCAATATGAAAAATTTGGGGGGAGTTATTTTTTGGGGTTATAACACGAATTTTTTTTTTAATGTTTCTGTTGTTTTTAATTGTTGTAGTTATTGTTTTTGTTGTTGTATTGTCTTTAATTTGATGTAATTGTATTTTAGTCTTAATATTGCTGTACTTTTTTTCTTAGTGTTATTGTTTTTGTGTTTTGTAGTTACTAGTATTTGGTTCTTGTTTTCTTTGTGGTTGATGGTGAGGATGCTAGTAGTGATGTTAGAGTCTGTAAAACACACACACACACACTCTCTCTCTCTCTCTCTCTCCTGCAGGTAGTGTAAGTAGGGCAGATCACCGCCTCCTCCGTCTACCTGGTGTTACCTTTTTCAGCCTCACCTGTAGAGAAAAAAAAAAGGAAGTGATTATAGAGTACAGGTAAGGGAGTAGTAATTATAATTATTGTAATAATTTCAGTTTATATTAAATGTAGTAATTATAGATCACTTATAATCTATTCCAGTCTGTTTGTTTGTCTGTCTGTCTATTTTCCTGTCTGTTTTGTCTGTGTATGTCTGTCTGTATGTTTGTCTGTCTGTCTGTCTGTCTGTCTGTCTGTCTGTCTGTTTCACTTTGTCTTACCTTCCGAGTGGCTTAGCGGTCCCTTTACTTCTCGCCTCTTGTTAATTTATTCACTTGTGTTTCGTTCTCCTTGTCCACTTGTTCATTTGTGCCTCGTCCCTCTTTCATTTGTGTTTTGTTCCTCTTGTTCACTTGTGCTTCGTTCCTTATGTTCACTTATTCACTACCGCCATCTTGTTGTCATTATTACTAAAAAATGTTAGAGAGAGAGAGAGAGAGAGAGAGAGAGAGAGAGAGAGGGAGAGAGAGAGAGAGAGAAAGAGAGAGAGAGAGAGAGAGAGAGAGAGAGAGAGAGAGAAGACGAATAAAAAAAATCTTATTTACCTCCGTGTTACTGTTATTGGTGTTACGTCAGAGAGAAGGAAGATGGCCACTAACTGTACACACAACACCAATAAAGTTTCAGCAGGGATAAAAGGACCTTATGAATAACATTTACCATATCTGCATTTTCTCCTCTTCTCGTGTCTTTTTTCTTCCTCTTCCGTGGTTGTAATTACCCTCTAATTGTTGGTTTATTGAGGAGATAACTGAACATGAATCATCGTTGGCCATCGCTCGTGTTCCGGGAGTCTATAGTACTGGAAGAATGGCTGGAACAAAAGCAGATGTGGGTTACAGATTGAGGCTATAATATGGGGTTGTAGATAAACGCTGCCCACAACAGGCAAAAAATGTCTTAGTTCGTCCTTATAACTTAGACTTCCGGAAGACTTCTTTTTTTGGGTGAGGTGAGAAGCAGTTTCTTTCTTTAATCATTCTAATATGTTTCTCTATAGATTCGTCGTAACTACAATATGTGTCCAGCATCTTTTATAAGTTTCTTCTGTAAGCTTGGATCTTTAAAGCATAGTTTGGACAAGTCGGAGTCTTATTCCGGAAAACTCTTGAGGTATGTATACACATTTCACATCTTCGTTGACTCCTCCTTGGTTAATTTGTCAAAACTTTCCCAAACTTCGTCATTCATCTTTAAAATAGGATCTTGCATTCATGGTAGCAAGTTTCCTTAATTCGTAAGAAGGATTTAGCCTCCACGATCTTCCCACAGCGTTTAACGTCATAATGACTCCTTAGTGATCACCTTTCTCTAGTAAATATCAATTCGAAGATTTTAAGCGCGAAAAATATCCACCCTCATAGGTTAAAAATAAGTGTCTGGTTCCTTTCCAGCAAGGTTGAAATATTTACGCTAGGGCCCCGACGTCAAGGAGGAACCACAGAAAATGAGTGTTATTAAGACCGGCGGTCCATTAATCAAAACATATTGTACGACCCTTAATCACGCCTCGGAGCAAGATAGTTATATGTTGATGATTTTTTTTTCTTCTGTTGATATTAGTCGTCCATTTATTTAACCTGATGTAAGGCAAGAATCAGAACAAGGTTAGGTTAGGTTATCCAAACTTTATCCTTAAGGCTTAAGCAAACTGCCAGGGGGGAATGTGACCTCTTACCTGTCCACGTCACTGTCAAGAAGGTGTGGAGAAGGTCAAGTGAAGGACACGAAACGCCTACAGGTGGCCAAAAACCAGGAAATTAACCTGACCTGCGGCTAAGGGAATACAGTTTATTTAGCTGAATCACGGGGCAGAAGGAGGGGCTGGGGGAGGGGGAAATACAGGGGAGAGGGAGTGAAAGAGAGGAGAGGGGCTTGGGGAGGGATGGGTGAGAGTGAAGAGGAAGGGGGGTGAAGGGGAGAGGTGTGAAGGAGAGGGGAAAGGAGGAAGGAAAGAGAGAGTTAATACCTAGAAAATATCAGATCGGAAGAGGAAGAAGAATTAAAATAAGAGGAAGAATAACTGTATCGATAAGGTTTTCTGTATGTTTGTGTCAATGATTTTCCCTTTTCTTTTTATTCGTTTCCATTTCCCTCCCCCCCACTCCTTCGATACACACCTGAGCGTCTCCACTACACCCAACCATGTCAACACCTACACCTGAGTACACTAAATGTATCCAGCTCCCTGTGTGTGTTGTGGTGTTTACGTTGTGGGTGTATCTGTGCCTTTAACCTCTTCCTGCTTTTTTCTTTTTCTTCGTCATCATCATTTTCTCCATCATCATCATCATCATCATCATCATCATCATCCCCTTCATCATTGCCATCGTGTTCTTCTTCATTTAATCTGCTTCTTCTTTTACTAACGTCAATTTTTTTTCCTCTTACACTATTTAGTTCTCGCCTCCTATTTTCCCCCCCTTTACCTCTGTTTCCTCTTCATTTCCTCTTAATCTTTAATTTTTCATTTATTTGTTCCTTTCTTCCTTCTCTTTTTCTACTCCCATGCGCCTCTTCCTTTTCCCCTACTTCCTCCTTTCCTTTTCCTCTACTACCCACTTCCTCCCTACTCTTCCACTTCTTCTACTCTGTCCTTCTTTTCCTCTCATCTCATTCCTCAATTTTCCTCCTATACCTCTCTCTCTCTCTCTCTCACGTGAACAATTTGTACCTCCATATAAAACACCTTTACCCACCTGGACAGTTGCTTGACGAGACTCTCATTAACAGGTAACCAAACACAGTGTTTCTAGTGTGTGTGTGTGTGTGTGTGTGTGTGTGTGTGTGTGTTTAGCAAGGATAGCATGTGTTTGGAAGGTAGTTTAGACACGGAAGGGATTAGTATAAATAACAAGATAAACAATAATAAATCACAATACAAATAATAATTGATAAATATTAATAGTGATAAGAATTATTAATTCTTGCAGTGAGGTGTTATGGTAACGTACTCAATATGTTACCGTACTCAAGACTTTAAGTAATCGTACTAAAGTGGTTAATTTATTGTATTCAAGAAATTTTGTAATCGTACTCAAGGTATAAGTGATCGTGCTCCAAGGGTTAAGTCATATTTAGCTATGAATTAGTCATCGTTCTCAGGGATGGTACTCGGGGATGATGACAACCTCTCGAATACTTGAGGGATTAAGTCACTGTCGTACTCAAGGATTAGTACTCTTGCTATAAGTGTTAAGTTTGACTTCTTTTCTTATTTTATTCTTTTTTATTGTTATTCTTTCATTTGTTTATTTATTTATTTTTTATTGGTAATGTTGTTGTTGTTGTTGACAGTATCGATCTCTCGCGGCACCACGATCCCTCCCCTCCTCTCTCCTTCAGTCTCTCCCTCCTCTCTCTTTCAGTCCCTCCCTCCCTCCTTCCCTCTCTCCTTCAATCCCTCCCTCAATCTCTCAGTCCCTCCTTCCCTCCTTTCCACCCACTTTCCCTTCATATCTCCTGCACTCTGTCCCTTCCCTCATCGTGCCCTCTTCATTTACTCACTATTTTCCTTGTGTCGTTTTTTACCTCTGCTCCTCCCTCCCTCCCTCCCCCCCCTGCTATTCTCCCTCCCCTCCCTCCCCTCCCTCCCCTCCCTCCCTCCAAGGTGGCGTTCTTCCTCTACACGCTCCTCCTCCTGTAACTTGCTGACAAAAACCATGACCCTTCAGGCAATTGCATTCTCAAGGCATGAGTTCAGAAGCTTCCATGATGGGCACTGTAAACGCTCTAGAGCTTCGCCTTACACTGGATGCGAAGGGGTGCCCAATAAACTAGCCACCGCGTAGACTCCTTATAGACTCCTTATAGCAAATCTGAAAAAAAAAATATCTGAGTGACTAATAGACTGTGTCGTGTTCAATTGCCCATCTCGCTCCCATAAGTCTGTTTTGGGTCATTTATATTCCCGGGAGACATAAAGACAGGTTTAGATTCAGTTGTAAAGTATATAATTTTCACTTTATTTTACCTTATTTATTTAACTTTATTTTTACGTTATTTTACTTTATTTTATTTTCATTCGTCACCTTAAGATCATGTCTCTGTTATTCTTGATAATCAACTGATGATCACAAGCGAGTCCATACAATAGTTCCTCCTCCTCCACCCCCCCTTTCTTCTCCTCCACCCCCCTTTCTTCTCCTCCTGTCTCCCCTTCTTCTCCTCCTCTCTCCCCCTTCTTCTCCTCCTCCCTCCCCTTCTTCTCCTCCTCCACCCCCCTTTCTTCTCCTCCTCTCTCCCCCTTCTTCTCCTCCTCTCTCCCCCTTCTTCTCCTCCTCCCTCCCCTTCTTCTCATCCTCCTCCCCTTCTTCCCCTCCTCCCTCCCCTTCTTCTCCTCCTCCCTCCCCTTCTTCTCCTCCTCCTCCCCTTCTTCTCCTCCTCCCCCTCTCCTCCTCCTCCTCTCCGATGATACTATCCTCCTCAACCTCAAGTGCTGTCGTGTGATCACTTTAACTTCACCGTCACGACTCCCGAATCCTTCTCTTCCTCCTCCTCCTCCTCCTCCTTCTTCCTCCTCGTTCTTCCTCCTCCTTCTTCCTTCTCCACCTCCTTCTTCCTTCCTCCCCCTCCTCCTCTGCTTTCTGTGTTATGTCTTCTGTTCTCTTACCTGGTTTTAATTAGGTAAATATTTATATAAAGGGTTTAAATCATCGTATACTCAAGGATTAAGGGGCTGGAGTGTGCTGAAATGGTTGACCTGATACTGATTTGATAATTTCAAGTATGAACCAACCTTAAAAACATTTTTATTGGACTCCTTATCGTAGTTCGTAATATTTTTTAAGCCAAGTTTTATTGTGTATTTATTAAGTGCCTTTTCCGAAGAGGTACAACACTCACAAAGGTTGGGTGGTTGTGGTTGTTTTCTTGTTGTTTTTTCTCACTCTGTATGTTGTAATTTTGTTTTTGTTTATAAGCTCATTCAATCATAAAGATGAATTCACTTTAGCTTTTTTTGTCACATTGGTTAGGTTAGGTTGATTTAATTTTGGTTAGCCAGAGTTAGGTTAGGTTAGGTTAGGTTGATTTAATTTTGGTTAGCCAGGGTTAGGTTAGGTTAGGTTAGGTTAGGTTAGGTTGATTTAATTTTGGTTAGCCAGGGTTAGGTTAGGTTAGGTTGATCTAATTTTGGTTAGCCAGGGTTAGGTTAGGTTAGGTTAGGTTGATTTAATTTTGGTTAGCCAGGGTTAGGTTAGGTTAGGTTAGGTTAGGTTAGGTTAGGTTTGGTTAGGTTAGGTAGATTTAATTTTGGTTAGCCAGGGTTAGGTTAGGTTAGGTTAGGTTAGGTTCATTTAATTTTGGTTAGCCAGGGTTAGGTTAGGTTAGGTTAGGTTAGGTTCATTTAATTTTGGTTAGCCAGGGTTAGGTTAGGTTAGGTTCATTTAATTTTGGTTAGCCAGGGTTAGGCTAGGTTAGGTTAGGTTAGGTTCATTTAATTTTGGTTAGCCAGGGTTAGGTTAGGTTAGGTTCATTTAATTTTGGTTAGCCAGGGCTAGGTTAGGTTAGGTTCATTTAATTTTGGTTAGCCAGGGTTAGGTAAACTAGACACTCGATCTTTCAAAATTACTCCCTCAAAATGTGCAAATCACAACTTAACTTATATAAACCTCCTTTTTGATCCATTATCCCCGATTAAAAAATTATCAGACCTAATTTCCATTATTTTGTGACTATTAATAAGCCTACACTGGTATTATGCAGTAACTCACACACACACACAGGTATTACGCGAAACCTTTTACAGTCAACAGGTAATGGCGGAGAAAATTGGACAAACAGGAAATGTAGAAGACGAGTTACCTGTTCCTGCGTCGTAGCCAACCACCTTGAACAAAAACAATCCTTCTCCTCTCCTCCGTCTTCTGTCACTCAAGGCCTCCCTGATCCTCCCTGGCCTCAACTCTTGGGCAACTCTCAACCAAAGAACCAATTGGTGGCCTTCCACTGTGCTCTCCACCAACCCCGAAACATCCTTTTCTGCTAATATCGTATCAATCATGACTGCCTAACGTAATCTACATTCCCATAAAACGTCGATGTTAATACAGACTCTGGATCCCTCAGGTCAACAGTATACTTCCTCTTGATCACACTAATATCTGGAGGGCAGTTGATGGGTTGAACAGGCTGTGAATATGATGGTTGGAATTAAGATTAAAGCAACTATTGAACAAAGGAAGAATTTTATTAGATATGACTTAGTTAACTTCCTTGAAACGTACTGAGCTCTGTGCTTTGAATACTTTTTCCTCTTCTCTCAGTTCTGTACTCCATTTTTCTCGCTACCCAGCTCTGTCCTTCATCTTTTACTCCTTTATTCTCATTCTTCCCCTTCCCTCCCCTCATCCCTCCGCTACCACCCCCCACCCTGTCGTGCACCCCCCCCCCCCTCCTTCTCATCTCACCTACTAGGGAAGTCTAACCAAGATCTTCCGAGTGTGGCGTGATTGGCAAACTAAGAACCTTTACCTGGGTGACAGAGAGACGTAGGAGGAGTACTGTAGGTGCTGGGTGTGACCGAGTGACAGTGAGAGGATAAATGGAGAGAGGAAATTTCGTATGAATCTTTAAGAAAGGGGTGAATGAAAGGCAAACCAAGATAACTGAAAGGAGAGATGAACAACGAAGGATGATCATCATTAACAATAATAACTATACAGGTGTTTACTTCTTAACATATTTAATTTTACGGATTATCCAAAATGCAAATTAGCAACATTACAAACAGTCTTGCAAAATTGGCATTTATTGTTCTAATTAAAAATTCTGTTGGACAGATGCCAACCATATGTGGGATACGCCCTTTGGCTCTAGCACCAAACCGAGAATATGTACACTAGAAGAGTTAAATTTATACTAACGCTTGGCCCTTCAGTATTTTATCTAAGGCTGGGAGGACTTATTATGGGACGGTAGCTCTTTAAATGACCCATATCTTCCAATTTACATGCAGGTTGACCTGTTCTAGGTTATAAATTCCTAACGATGATCAGGTATGTTCTCGTGACCAGAGTAGAGCAAGTTTTCCTAGTGCCGTGGCTGTAATTATTGAATTCTCGTTGGTATCTGTGACTCTCTGCTGCCATTGTCTTCATTTGTGGGAAAAAATTATCATAGCAGGAGTTGAAGATATAAAAATATTGTGATTTGTCGTCGCAGTAATTTTTTACTTTGTTAGAGTTTAAAATTTTTTTTGGCTGTTTTTCATATTGCAAAAAGTATACCTGCTGATTATAAATGTTACCAAAACTAACGAAGCTATAATAGGAAATAAATGTAGAGGGAATTTTTTTTTATTACTGAAATTTACCGAACAGGAGCTGTAACTCCGAAACTTTTGATAAATGAAAGCTTGGGCATTGATCTTTATTTACGTATAGGTAATACAACGAAAACGAACACATGAAAAAAATATTAAGTATAACGTTTTTTTTTCCCGGTGTGTGTGCGTGCCCGCTACGTTCGTCATCCATGCAGAAGAAGTAAGTGTTGCTTTTGTACAGTCAGGATTCCCGGTTACCTGCTAACACCTACTGCAATAAATACCTAACTTACAACGCAAAAATATTTACTCAAGTGTAGAGCAGTTTTAGCTTACTGTGATTATGGCCGACACTACACTTGACCACATTCACTTCCCTAAATTGTAGAGCATTAATAATACCTCTCTCTCTCTCTCATATCCCACGTCAAAAATACCTCGGCAGTTGTCATAATCAATCCAAATTCGCTTAATATCAAGCAATTTCTCTTATTTTCGCTCATCATCCTCTGATAGGAGGGAGGAGGTGGTGAATAAATAGACGAAGTACACACGATAATTAGAAGAGGAAAAATAGCATCTGTGTCTCGGTGATTTGTAGATTTCGTGGGTGCTTGGATCTGTTGTCACACCTCCGCCGGTCCGTGTTAGGGCGTGTGTGTCTCCGCTGTGTCATTATCAAAACACACACAGGTATATACTGACAGAAAGAGAAACAAACCGACCTACACATACACACTGAGACAGAAAGACACTTATTTCGTAACAGTTGATGAGTGGACAAAACAAACTAATTGGCATCCTGACCACCTGTTTACCCTGGCACTCCCACCCTCCCTCACCTCCCCTGCCTGTCACTCCCACCCTCCCCCACCTCCCCTGCCTGTCACTCCCCTCCCTCACCTCCCCTGCCTGGCACTCCCACCCTCCCTCACCTCCCCTGCTTGGCACTCCTACCCTCCCTCACCTCTCCTGCCTGGCACTCCCACCCTCCCTCACCTCCCCTGCCTGGCACTCCCACCCTCCCTCACCTCCCCTGCCTGGCACTCCTACCCTCCCTCACCTCCCTTGCCTGTCACTCCTACCCTCCCTCACCTCCCCTGCCTGGCACTCCCACCCTCCCTCACCTCCCCTGCCTGGCACTCCCCTCCTTCACCTCCCCTGCCTGGCACTCCTACCCTCCCTCACCTCCCCTGCCTGGCACTCCTACTTTCCTTTACCCCCCCATCCCCACCGCATCCTTCACCACCACACCCCCATCACCCCATTACCCCACCAACCCCCCCCCCCCCTCCCTACACCTTCCTCGACCCCCCATTACCTCCCACCAACCTCCACCCACTCCCTCCACCCCCATCGACCCCCCTCCCTCCCACAACCCAACCCCATCATCCCCCCCACCACCACCCCCTCCACCCACATCAACACCCACCACCACCTCCACCACCCGCCCTCAACCATCCCGAAAAGTAGATTATCGACTTTTTGGGGAAGTAGATTATCGACTTTTGGGGAAATATTACCAAATTTACCGAAGTATATTATCATAGAAAACGGGAAATTTGTATAGTAGAAAATGGGAAATATATACTTTCTGGGAAAGTTGGTTATCTACTTATCATAGGAAATGGGAAATTTGTTTCATAGAAAGTGGGAAATATCTACTTTCCGGGAAAGTTGGTTATCAACTTTCCCGAAAAGTAGATAGCTTTTCTACTTTTCGGGAAAGTAGATTATCGACTTTTCGGGGAAGCAGATTTTCGAATTTGGGGGGAAATATTACCTAATTTTGCAAAGTAGATTATCATAGAAAACGGGAAATTTGTATCATAAAAACTGGGAAAACTCTACTTTCCGGGAAAGTTGGTTATCTACTTTCCCGAAAAGCAAATAGCTTTTCTACTTTTCGGGAAAGTAGATTATCGACTTTTCGGGGAAGCAGATTTTCGAATTTGGGGGGAAATATTACCTAATTTTGCGAAGTAGATTATCATAGAAAACGGGAAATTTGTATCATAAAAAATGGGAAATATCTACTTTCCGGGAAAGTAGATTATCGACTTTCTGGGAAAGTAGATTATCTACTTTTTGGGAAATATTACCGAATTTTCCGAAGTAGTTTATCATAGAAAACGGGAAATTTGTATCATAAAAAATGGGAAATATCTACTTTCCGGGAAAGTTGGTTATCTACTTTCCCGAAAAGTAGATAGATTTTCTACTTTTCGGGAAAGTAGATTATCGACTTTTCGGGGAAGTAGATTTTCGAATTTTGGGGGAAATATTACCTAATTTTGCAAAGTAGATTATCATAGAAAACGGGAAATTTGTATCATAAAAAATGGGAAATATCTACTTTTCGGGAAAGTAGATTATCGACTCTTCGGGGAAGTAGATGTTCGAATTTGGGGGGAAATATTACCTAATTTTGCGAAGTAGATTATCATAGAAAACAGGAAATTTGTATTATAAAAACTGGGAAAACTCTACTTTCCGGGAAAGTTGGTTATCTACTTTCCCGAAAAGCAAATAGCTTTTCTACTTTTCGGGAAAGTAGATTATCGACTTTTCGGGGAAGTAGATTTTCGAATTTTGGGGGAAATATTATGTAATTTTGCGAAGTAGATTATCATAGAAAACGGGAAATTTGTATCATAAAAAATGGGAAATATCTACTTTCCTAGAAAGTTGGTTATCAACTTTCCCGAAATGTGATTATCTACTTTTCGGGAAAGTAGATTATCGACTTTCTGGGAAAGTAGATTATCTACTTTTTGGGAAACATTACCGAATTTTCCGAAGTAGTTTATCATAGAAAACGGGAAATTTGTATCATAAAAAATGGGAAATATCTACTTTCCGGGAAAGTTGGTAATCTACTTTCCCGAAAAGTAGATGGATTTTCTACTTTTCGGGAAAGTAGATTATCGACTTTTCGGGGAAGTAGATTTTCGAATTTTGGGGGAAATATTATGTAATTTTGCGAAGTAGATTATCATAGAAAACGGGAAATTTGTATCATAAAAAATGGGAAATATTTACTTTCCGGGAAAGTTGGTTATCTACTTTCCCGAAAAGTAGAGAGCATTTCTACTTTTCGGGAAAGTAGATTATCGACTCTTCAGGGAAGTAGATTTTCGAATTTTTGGGGGAAATATTACGTAATTTTGCGAAGTAGATTATCATAGAAAACGGGAAATTTGTATCATAAAAAATGGGAAATATCTACTTTCCGGGAAAGTTGGTAATCTACTTTCCCGAAAAGTAGATAGATTTTCTACTTTTCGGGAAAGTAGATTATCGACTTTTCGGGGAAGTAGATTTTCGAATTTTGGGGGAAATATTATGTAATTTTGCGAAGTAGATTATCATAGAAAACGGGAAATTTGTATCATAAAAACTGGGAAAACTCTACTTTCCGGGAAAGTTGGTTATCTACTTTCCCGAAAAGTAGATAGATTTTCTAATTTTCGAGAAAGTAGAGCATCGACTTTTCGGGGAAGTAGATTTTCGAATTTTGGGGGAAATATTACCTAATTTTGCGAAGTAGATTATCATAGAAAACGGGAAATTTGTATCATAAAAAACGGGAAATATCTACTTTCCGGGAAAGTTGGTAATCTACTTTCCCGAAAAGTAGAGAGATTTTCTACTTTTCGGGAAAGTAGATTATCGAGTTTTCGGGGAAGTAGATTTTCGAATTTTGGGGGAAATATTATGTAATTTTGCGAAGTAGATTATCATAGAAAACGGGAAATTTGTATCATAAAAACTGGGAAAACTCTACTTTCCGGGAAAGTTGGTTATCTACTTTCCCGAAAAGTAGATAGATTTTCTACTTTTCGAGAAAGTAGAGTATCGACTTTTCGGGGAAGTAGATTTTCGAATTTTGGGGGAAATATTACCTAATTTTGCAAAGTAGATTATCATAGACAACGGGAAATTTGTATCATAAAAAATGGGAAATATCTACTTTCCGGGAAAGTTGGTTATCTACTTTCCCGAAAAGTGGATAGCTTTTCTACTTTTCGGGAAAGTAGATTATCGACTCTTCAGGGAAGTAGATTTTCGAATTTTTGGGGGAAATATTACGTAATTTTGCGAAGTAGATTATCATAGAAAACGGGAAATTTGTATCATAAAAAATGGGAAATATCTACTTTCCGGGAAAGTTGGTAATCTACTTTCCCGAAAAGTAGATAGATTTTCTACTTTTCGGGAAATTAGATTATCGACTTTTCGGGGAAGTAGATTTTCGAATTTTGGGGGAAATATTACGTAATTTTGCGAAGTAGATTATCATAGAAAACAGGAAATTTGTATCATAAAAACTGGGAAATATCTACTTTCCGGGAAAGTTGGTTATCTACTTCCCGAAAAGTAGATAGCTTTTCTACTTTTCGGGAAAGTAGATTATCGACTTTTCGGGGAAGTAGATTTTCGAATTTTGGGGGAAATATTATGTAATTTTGCGAAGTAGATTATCATAGAAAACAGGAAATTTTTTATCATAAAAACTGGGAAATATCTACTTTCCGGGAAAGTTGGTTATCTACTTCCCGAAAAGTAGATAGATTTTCTACTTTTCGGGAAAGTAGATTATCGACTTTTCGGGGAAGTAGATTATCGAATTTTGGGGGAAATATTACCTAATTTTGCGAAGTAGATTATCATAGAAAACGGGAAATTTGTATCATAAAAAACGGGAAATATCTACTGTCCGGGAAAGTTGGTAATCTACTTTCCCGAAAAGTAGATAGATTTTCTACTTTTCGGGAAAGTAGATTATCGACTTTTCGGGGAAGTAGATTTTCGAATTTTGGGGGAAATATTATGTAATTTTGCGAAGTAGATTATCATAGAAAACGGGAAATTTGTATCATAGAAACTGGGAAAACTCTACTTTCCGGGAAAGTTGGTAATCTACTTTCCCGAAAAGCAAATAGCTTTTCTACTTTTCGGGAAAGTAGATTATCGACTTTTCGGGGAAGTAGATTTTCGAATTTTGGGGGAAATATTATGTAATTTTGCGAAGTAGATTATCATAGAAAACGGGAAATTTGTATCATAAAAAATGGGAAATATCTACTTTCCTAGAAAGTTAGTTATCAACTTTCCCGAAATGTAGATTATCTACTTTTCGGGAAAGTAGATTATCGACTTTCTGGGAAAGTAGATTATCTACTTTTTGGGAAACATTACCGAATTTTCCGAAGTAGTTTATCATAGAAAACGGGAAATTTGTATCATAAAAAATGGGAAATATCTACTGTCCGGGAAAGTTGGTAATCTACTTTCCCGAAAAGTAGATGGATTTTCTACTTTTCGGGAAAGTAGATTATCGACTTTTCGGGGAAGTAGATTTTCGAATTTTGGGGGAAATATTATGTAATTTTGCGAAGTAGATTATCATAGAAAACGGGAAATTTGTATCATAAAAAATGGGAAATATTTACTTTCCGGGAAAGTTGGTTATCTACTTTCCCGAAAAGTACATAGCTTTTCTACTTTTCGGGAAAGTAGATTATCGACTTTTCAGGGAAGTAGATTTTCGAATTTTTTGGGGAAATATTACGTAATTTTGCGAAGTAGATTATCATAGAAAACGGGAAATTTGTATCATAAAAAATGGGAAATATCTACTTTCCGGGAAAGTTGGTTATCTACTTTCCCGAAAAGTAAATAGATTTTCTACTTTTCGGGAAAGTAGATTATCGACTTTTCGGGGAAGTAGATTTTCGAATTTTGGGGGAAATATTACCTAATTTTGCGAAGTAGATTATCATAGAAAACGGGAAATTTGTATCATAAAAAACGGGAAATATCTACTTTCCGGGAAAGTTGGTAATCTACTTTCCCGAAAAGTAGATAGATTGTCTACTTTTCGGGAAAGTAGATTATCGACTTTTCGGGGAAGTAGATTTTCGAATTTTGGGGGAAATATTATGTAATTTTGCGAAGTAGATTATCATAGAAAACGGGAAATTTGTATCATAAAAACTGGGAAAACTCTACTTTCCGGGAAAGTTGGTTATCTACTTTCCCGAAAAGTAGATAGATTTTCTAATTTTCGAGAAAGTAGAGTATCGACTTTTCGGGGAAGTAGATTTTCGAATTTTTGGGGAAATATTACCTAATTTTGCGAAGTAGATTATCATAGAAAACGGGAAATTTGTATCATAAAAAACGGGAAATATCTACTTTCCGGGAAAGTTGGAAATCTACTTTCCCGAAAAGTAGATAGATTTTCTACTTTTCGGGAAAGTAGATTATCGACTTTTCGGGGAAGTAGATTTTCGAATTTTGGGGGAAATATTATGTAATTTTGCGAAGTAGATTATCATAGAAAACGTGAAATTTGTATCATAAAAAATGGGAAATATCTACTTTCCGGGAAAGTTGGTTATCTACTTTCCCGAAAAGTAAATAGATTTTCTACTTTTCGGGAAAGTAGATTATCGACTTTTCAGGGAAGTAGATTTTCGAATTTTGGGGGAAATATTACCTAATTTTGCGAAGTAGATTATCATAGAAAACGGGAAATTTGTATCATAAAAAACGGGAAATATCTACTTTCCGGGAAAGTTGGTAATCTACTTTCCCGAAAAGTAGATAGATTTTCTACTTTTCGGGAAAGTAGATTATCGAGTTTTCGGGGAAGTAGATTTTCGAATTTTGGGGGAAATATTATGTAATTTTGCGAAGTAGATTATCATAGAAAACGGGAAATTTGTATCATAAAAACTGGGAAAACTCTACTTTCCGGGAAAGTTGGTTATCTACTTTCCCGAAAAGTAGATAGATTTTCTACTTTTCGAGAAAGTAGAGTATCGAATTTTCGGGGAAGTAGATTTTCGAATTTTGGGGGAAATATTACCTAATTTTGCAAAGTAGATTATCATAGACAACGGGAAATTTGTATCATAAAAAATGGGAAATATCTACTTACGGGAAAGTTGGTTATCTACTTTCCCGAAAAGTAGATAGCTTTTCTACTTTTCGGGAAAGTAGATTATCGACTCTTCAGGGAAGTAGATTTTCGAATTTTTCGGGGAAATATTACGTAATTTTGCGAAGTAGATTATCATAGAAAACGGGAAATTTGTATCATAAAAAATGGGAAATATCTACTTTCCGGGAAAGTTGGTAATCTACTTTCCCGAAAAGTAGATAGATTTTCTACTTTTCGGGAAAGTAGATTATCGACTTTTCGGGGAAGTAGATTTTCGAATTTTGGGGGAAATATTACGTAATTTTGCGAAGTAGATTATCATAGAAAACAGGAAATTTGTATAATAAAAACTGGGAAATATCTACTTTCCGGGAAAGTAGATTATCGACTTTTCGGGGAAGTAGATTTTCGAATTTTGGGGGAAATATTATGTAATTTTGCGAAGTAGATTATCATAAAAAACAGGAAATTTTTTATCATAAAAACTGGGAAATATCTACTTTCCGGGAAAGTTGGTTATCTACTTCCCGAAAAGTAGATAGATTTTCTACTTTTCGGGAAAGTAGATTATCGACTTTTCGGGGAAGTAGATTATCGAATTTTGGGGGAAATATTACCTAATTTTGCGAAGTAGATTATCATAGAAAACGGGAAATTTGTATCATAAAAAACGGTAAATAGCTACTGTCCGGGAAAGTTGGTAATCTACTTTCCCGAAAAGTAGATAGATTTTCTACTTTTCGGGAAAGTAGATTATCGACTTTTCGGGGAAGTAGATTTTCGAATTTTGGGGGAAATATTATGTAATTTTGCGAAGTAGATTATCATAGAAAACGGGAAATTTGTATCATAGAAACTGGGAAAACTCTACTTTCCGGGAAAGTTGGTTATCTACTTTCCCGAAAAGCAAATAGCTTTTCTACTTTTCGGGAAAGTAGATTATCGACTTTTCGGGGAAGTAGATTTTCGAATTTGGGGGGAAATATTATGTAATTTTGCGAAGTAGATTATCATAGAAAACGGGAAATTTGTATCATAAAAAATGGGAAATATCTACTTTCCTAGAAAGTTAGTTATCAACTTTCCCGAAATGTAGATTATCTACTTTTCGGGAAAGTAGATTATCGACTTTCTGGGAAAGTAGATTATCTACTTTTTGGGAAACATTACCGAATTTTCCGAAGTAGTTTATCATAGAAAACGGGAAATTTGTATCATAAAAACTGGGAAATATCTACTTTCCGGGAAAGTTGGTTTTCTACTTTCCCGAAAAGTAGATAGATTTTCTACTTTTCGAGAAAGTAGATTATCGACTTTTCGGGGAAGTAGATTTTCGAATTTTGGGGGAAATATTACCTAATTTTGCGAAGTAGATTGTCATAGAAAACGAGAAATTTGTATCATAAAAAACGGGAAATATCTACTTTCCGGGAAAGTTGGAAATCTACTTTCCCGAAAAGTAGATAGATTTTCTACTTTTCGGGAATGTAGATTATCGACTTTTCGGGGAAGTAGATTTTCGAATTTTGGGGGAAATATTATGTAATTTTGCGAAGTAGATTATCATAGAAAACGGGAAATTTGTATCATAAAAAATCGGAAATATCTACTTTCCTAGAAAGTTGGTTATCAACTTTCCCAAAATGTAGATTATCTACTTTTCGGGAAAGTAGATTATCGACTTTTTGGGAAATGTTACCGAATTTTCCGAAGTAGTTTATCATAGAAAACGGGAAATTTGTATCATAAAAAATGGGAAATATCTACTTTCCGGGAAAGTTGGTTATCTACTTTCCCGAAAAGTAAATAGATTTTCTACTTTTCGGGAAAGTAGATTATCGACTTTTCAGGGAAGTAGATTTTCGAATTTTGGGGGAAATATTACCTAATTTTGCAAAGTAGATTATCATAGAAAACGGGAAATTTGTATCATAAAAAATGGGAAATATCTACTTTCCGGGAAAGTTGGTTATCTACTTTCCCGAAAAGTAGATAGCTTTTCTACTTTTCGGGAAAGTAGATTATCGACTCTTCAGGGAAGTAGATTTTCGAATTTTTGGGGGAAATATTACGTAATTTTGCGAAGTAGATTATCATAGAAAACGGGAAATTTGTATCATAAAAAATGGGAAATATCTACTTTCCGGGAAAGTTGGTAATCTACTTTCCCGAAAAGTAGATAGATTTTCTACTTTTCGGGAAAGTAGATTATCGACTTTTCGGGGAAGTAGATTTTCGAATTTTGGGGGAAATATTATGTAATTTTGCGAAGTAGATTATCATAGAAAACGGGAAATTTGTATCATAAAAAATGGGAAATATCTACTTTCCGGGAAAGTTGGTTATCTACTTTCCCGAAAAGTAAATAGATTTTCTACTTTTCGGGAAAGTAGATTATCGACTTTTCAGGGAAGTAGATTTTCGAATTTTGGGGGAAATATTACCTAATTTTGCAAAGTAGACTATCATAGAAAACGGGAAATTTGTATCATAAAAAAAGGGAAATATCTACTTTCCGGGAAAGTTGGTTATCTACTTTCCTGGAAAGTAGATAGATTTTCTACTTTTCGGGAAAGTCGATTATCGACTTTTCGGGGAAGTAGATTTTCGAATTTTGGGGGAAATATTATGTAATTTTGCGAAGTAGATTATCATAGAAAACAGGAAATTTTTTATCATAAAAACTGGGAAATATCTACTTTCCTAGAAAGTTAGTTATCAACTTTCCCGAAATGTAGATTATCTACTTTTCGGGAAAGTAGATTATCGACTTTCTGGGAAAGTAGATTATCTACTTTTTGGGAAACATTACCGAATTTTCCGAAGTAGTTTATCATAGAAAACGGGAAATTTGTATCATAAGAAATGGGAAATATCTACTGTCCGGGAAAGTTGGTAATCTACTCTCCCGAAAAGTAGATGGATTTTCTACTTTTCGGGAAAGTAGATTATCGACTTTTCGGGGAAGTAGATTTTCGAATTTTGGGGGAAATATTACCTAATTTTGCGAAGTAGATTATCATAGAAAACGGGAAATTTGTATCATAAAAAATGGGAAATATTTACTTTCCGGGAAAGTTGGTTATCTACTTTCCCGAAAAGTACATAGCTTTTCTACTTTTCGGGAAAGTAGATTATCGACTTTTCAGGGAAGTAGATTTTCGAATTTTTTGGGGAAATATTACGTAATTTTGCGAAGTAGATTATCATAGAAAACGGGAAATTTGTATCATAAAAACTGGGAAATATCTACTTTCCGGGAAAGTTGGTTATCTACTTCCCGAAAAGTAGATAGCTTTTCTACTTTTCGGGAAAGTAGATTATCGACTTTTCGGGGAAGCAGATTTTCGAATTTGGGGGAAATATTACCTAATTTTGCGAAGTAGATTATCATAGAAAACGGGAAATTTGTATCATAAAAACTGGGAAATATCTACTTTCCGGGAAAGTTGGTTTTCTACTTTCCCGAAAAGTAGATAGATTTTCTACTTTTCGAGAAAGTAGATTATCGACTTTTCGGGGAAGTAGATTTTCGAATTTTGGGGGAAATATTACCTAATTTTGCGAAGTAGATTATCATAGAAAACGGGAAATTTGTATCATAAAAAATCGGAAATATCTACTTTCCTAGAAAGTTGGTTATCAACTTTCCCAAAATGTAGATTATCTACTTTTCGGGAAAGTAGATTATCGACTTTCTGGAAAAGTAGATTATCTACTTTTTGGGAAATGTTACCGAATTTTCCGAAGTAGTTTATCATAGAAAACGGGAAATTTGTATCATAAAAAATGGGAAATATCTACTTTCCGGGAAAGTTGGTTATCTACTTTCCCGAAAAGTAAATAGATTTTCTACTTTTCGGGAAAGTAGATTATCGACTTTTCGGGGAAGTAGATTTTCGAATTTTGGGGGAAATATTACCTAATTTTGCGAAGTAGATTATCATAGAAAACGGGAAATTTGTATCATAAAAAATCGGAAATATCTACTTTCCTAGAAAGTTGGTTATCAACTTTCCCAAAATGTAGATTATCTACTTTTCGGGAAAGTAGATTATCGACTTTCTGGAAAAGTAGATTATCTACTTTTTGGGAAATGTTACCGAATTTTCCGAAGTAGTTTATCATAGAAAACGGGAAATTTGTATCATAAAAAATAGGAAATATCTACTTTCCGGGAAAGTTGGTTATCTACTTTCCCGAAAAGTAAATAGATTTTCTACTTTTCGGGAAAGTAGATTATCGACTTTTCGGGGAAGTAGATTTTCGAATTTTGGGGGAAATATTACCTAATTTTGCGAAGTAGATTATCATAGAAAACGGGAAATTTGTATCATAAAAAACGGGAAATATCTACTTTCCGGGAAAGTAGATTATCGACTTTCTGGGAAAGTAGATCATCTACTTTTTGGGAAATATTACCGAATTTTCCGAAGTAGTTTATCATAGAAAACGGGAAATTTGTATCATAAAAAATGGGAAATATCTACTTTCCGGGAAAGTTGGTTTTCTACTTTCCCGAAAAGTAGATAGATTTTCTACTTTTCGGGAAAGTAGATTATCGACTTTTCGGGGAAGTAGATTTTCGAATTTTGGGGGAAATATTATGTAATTTTGCGAAGTAGATTATCATAGAAAACGGGAAATTCGTATCATAAAAAACGGGAAATATCTACTTTCCGGGAAAGTTGGTAGTCTACTTTCCCGAAAAGTAGATAGATTTTCTACTTTTCGGGAAAGTAGATTATCGACTTTTCGGGGAAGTAGATTTTCGAATTTTGGGGGAAATATTATGTAATTTTGCGAAGTAGATTATCATAGAAAACGGGAAATTTGTATCATAAAAAATGGGAAATATCTACTTTCCGGGAAAGTTGGTTATCTACTTTCCCGAAAAGTAGATAGATTTTCTACTTTTCGGGAAAGTAGATTATCGACTTTTCGGGGAAATAGATTTTCGAATTTTGGGGGAAATATTACCTAATTTTGCAAAGTAGATTATCATAGAAAACGGGAAATTTGTATCATAAAAAATGGGAAATATCTACTTTCCGGGAAAGTCGATTATCGACTTTTCGGGGAAGTAGATTTTCGAATTTTGGGGGAAATATTACCTAATTTTGCAAAGTAGATTATCATAGAAAACGGGAAATTTGTATCATAAGAAATGGGAAATATCTACTTTCCGGGAAAGTCGATTATCGACTTTTCGGGGGAAGTAGATTTTCGAATTTTGGGGGAAATATTACCTAATTTTGCGAAGTAGATTATCATAGAAAACGGGAAATTTGTATCATAAAAAACGGGAAATATCTACTTTCCGGGAAAGTAGATTATCGACTTTCTGGGAAAGTAGATCATCTACTTTTTGGGAAATATTACCGAATTTTCCGAAGTAGATTATCATAGAAAACGGGAAATTTGTATCATAAAAACTGGGAAAACTCTACTTTCCGGGAAAGTTGGTTATCTACTTTCCCGAAAAGTAGATAGATTTTCTACTTTTCGAGAAAGTAGAGTATCGACTTTTCGGGGAAGTAGATTTTCGAATTTTGGGGGAAATATTACCTAATTTTGCAAAGTAGATTATCATAGACAACGGGAAATTTGTATCATAAAAAATGGGAAATATCTACTTTCCGGGAAAGTTGGTTATCTACTTTCCTGGAAAGTAGATAGATTTTCTACTTTTCGGGAAAGTCGATTATCGACTTTTCGGGGAAGTAGATTTTCGAATTTTGGGGGAAATATTACCTAATTTTGCGAAGTAGATTATCATAGAAAACGGGAAATTTGTATCATAAAAAACGGGAAATATCTACTTTCCGGGAAAGTTGGTAATCTACTTTCCCGAAAAGTAGATAGATTTTCTACTTTTCGGGAAAGTAGATTATCGACTTTTCGGGGAAGTAGATTTTCGAATTTTGGGGGAAATATTATGTAATTTTGCGAAGTAGATTATCATAGAAAACGGGAAATTTGTATCATAAAAAACGGGAAATATCTACTTTCCGGGAAAGTTGGTAGTCTACTTTCCCGAAAAGTAGATAGATTTTCTACTTTTCGGGAAAGTAGATTATCGACTTTTCGGGGAAGTAGATTTTCGAATTTTGGGGGAAATATTATGTAATTTTGCGAAGTAGATTATCATAGAAAACGGGAAATTTGTATCATAAAAAATCGGAAATATCTACTTTCCTAGAAAGTTGGTTATCAACTTTCCCGAAATGTAGATTATCTACTTTTCGGGAAAGTAGATTCTCGACTTTCTGGAAAAGTAGATTATCTACTTTTTGGGAAATGTTACCGAATTTTCTGAAGTAGTTTATCATAGAAAACGGGAAATTTGTATTGTAGTGGAATTCTCCCCTACAAACGCTGTTTGTCGCTACCTAGCCGACCCCACCTATTCCCCAGTGTATGCCTCGTGACCTAGGTCAACCAGCGCCGCCATACACCACGGAGCGGGGGTCAACTACTAAGCCACGCCTACCCCCGCTATTTAAGACCTGACCTCGCGGTGATCTGCCTCTCGCTCTCTACCTTCAGCCACAGCCAGCAACACCTCCTCCTCCGCCTGCCTGGCGGCCCACACACCTCCGCCGCTGCCTGGCGGCCTTCCCTCGCTCCTCTGCCTGCCTGGCGGTCCTCTCTCCCGCTGGCGAGCATGGCGACCCACAAGCTGTCCTCCTGTGAGCATCCTCACCAACCAGCTCTCTCTACATCACGCTTGTAACCACGCTGCCTTCCCAGCACCAAGCTGCATTGTACATTCAATACAACATGTATATAGAGAGCACATTGTGAGTTTCCTTTCTCCATTCCATCCTGAGTGTGAACCAAACAATCTCATACCCCACAGTATCATAAAAAATGGGAAATATCTACTTTCCGGGAAAGTTGGTTATCTACTTTCCCGAAAAGTAAATAGATTTTCTACTTTTCGGGAAAGTAGATTATCGACTTTTCAGGAAAATAGATTTTCGAATTTTGGGGGAAATATTACGTAATTTTGCGAAGTAGATTATCATAGAAAACGGGAAATTTGTATCATAAAAACTGGGAAATATCTACTTTCCGGGAAAGTTGGTTATCTACTTTCCCGAAAAGTAGGTAGCTTTTCTACTTTTCGGGAAAGTAGATTATCGACTCTTCGGGGAAGTAGATTTTAGAATTTGGGGGGAAATATTACTTAATTTTGCGAAGTAGATTATCATAGAAAACGGGAAATTTGCATCATAAACACTGGGAAATATCTACTTTCCCGGAAAGTAGATAGATTTTCTACGTTTCGAGAAAGTAGATTATCGACTTTTCGGGGAAGTAGATTTTCGAATTTTGGGGGAAATATTACGTAATTTTGCGAAGTAGATTATCATAGAAAACGGGAAATTTGTATCATAAATAATCGGAAATATGTACTTTCCTAGAAAGTTGGTTATCAACTTTCCCGAAATGTAGATTATCTACTTTTCGGGAAAGTAGATTATCGACTTTCTGGGAAAGTAGATTATCTACTTTTTGGGAAATATTACCGAATTTTCCGAAGTAGTTTATCATAGAAAACGGGAAATTTGTATCATAAAAAGTGGGAAATATCTACTTTCCGGGAAAGTTGGTAATCTACTTTACGGGGGATCATCCACCAGTGTCCTGGCTGTCCTATGATGGTCAGCAACAAGAGCGCCGCCGCTGCCTCCACGGTGGGGGTTTGCTCTTGCTGTGTGCAGAGGTGTCGGTGATCCATCCAACCCGTCTTGGAACACGGACCACGGAGTCTAACGTGTGTGGAAGTCGATGGCCTCACTGAGCCCGAAGGCGAGATGAGGGTAACGGAGGCTTGGTGCGTCTTGGGCTCATCCCCAACCAGCCACCACCCAACCACGCCCGTGCGGCAATATGTGGGGGCGAGACCCTTTCCCCTCAACTGCGGAGGAAAGGAGTCTCGACCCCTGCAAACGCCGCGCGAATGCGGCCAGAGGCAACCGGTTGAGGATCTACCCAAGACGCACCAGGCGCCAGTCACTTTCATCTCGCCTGCAGGCTCAGTGAGCCCATCGACTCCCACACACATTAGACTCTGTGGTCCGCGTTCCAAGACGGGTCGGGTGGATCACCGACCCTCTGCATACAGCGAGATCAAACCCCTACCGTCGAGGCGGCGGCGGCGCTCTTGTCGCCGACCATCACAGGACAGCCAGGAAACCGAAGGTTGCTACCCAGTCACACAGGTCTCCCCCCAGACGAGCTGAGAGGAAGACAGTGGCGGGGTACCAATCCAACTGAGCCTTCGATGTCACCGGCTACGGGTCGCAGTGACCTACTACGGTGGTGAAACACGGCCGTAAAAGCCTTGCTTGTGTGGGGTCGAGCCCAAACATTTTTGGGTTGCTCCACCCAAACAGCCGCAAAAATGTTGGTGGCGACGTGTGCGCCCAGAGAAGTGTGGCGGCGTGTGCGCCCAGAGAAGTGTGGCGACGTGCGCGCCCAGAGAAGTGTGGCGACGTGCGCGCCAAGGAATTGTGGCGACGTGCGCACCTAGGGAAGTGTGGTGACGTGAGCGCCCAGGGAAGTGTGGTGACGTGCGCGCCCAGAGAAGTGTGGCGACGTGTGCGCCCAAAGAAGTGTGGCGACGTGAGCGCCCAGGGAAGTGTGGGGACGTGTGCGCCCAGGGAAGTGTGGCAACGTGCGCGCCCAGGGAAGTGTGGCGACGTGCGCGCCCAGGGAAGTGTGGCGACGTGCGCGCCCAGGGAAGTGTGGCGACGTGCGCGCCCAGGGAAGTGTGGCGACGTGCGCGCCCAGGGAAGTGTGGCGACGTGCGCGCCCAGAGAAGTGTGGCGACGTGCGCGCCCAGGGAAGTGTGAAGACGTGTGCGCCCAGGGAAGTGTGGCGACGTGTGCGCCCAGGGAAGTGTGAAGACGTGCGCGCCCAGGGAAGTGTGGCGACGTGCGCGCCCAGAGAAGTGTGAAGACGTGTGCGCCCAGAGAAGTGGGGTGACGTGTGCGCCCAGGGAAGTGTGAAGACATGCGCGCCCAGGGAAGTGTGGCGACGTGTGCGCCCAGGGAAGTGTGAAGATGTGTGCGCCCAGAGAAGTGGGGCGACGTGCGCGCCCAGGGAAGTGTGGCGACGTGCGCGCCCAGGGAAGTGTGGCGACGTGCGCGCCCAGGGAAGTGTGGCGACGTGCGCGCCCAGGGAAGTGTGGCGACGTGCGCGCCCAGGGAAGTGTGGCGACGTGCGCGCCCAGGGAAGTGTGGCGACGTGCGCGCCCAGGGAAGTGTGGCGACGTGCGCGCCCAGGGAAGTGTGGCGACGTGCGCGCCCAGGGAAGTGTGGCGACGTGCGCGCCCAGGGAAGTGTGGCGACGTGCGCGCCCAGGGAAGTGTGGCGACGTGCGCGCCCAGGGAAGTGTGAAGACGTGCGCGCCCAGAGAAGTGTGGCGACGTGTGCGCCCAGGGAAGTGTGAAGACGTGCGCGCCCAGGGAAGTGTGGCGACGTGCGCGCCCAGGGAAGTGTGGCGACGTGTGCGCCCAGAGAAGTGTGAAGACGTGTGCGCCCAGAGAAGTGGGGTGACGTGTGCGCCCAGGGAAGTGTGAAGACATGCGCGCCCAGGGAAGTGTGGCAACGTGTGCGCCCAGGGAAGTGTGAAGATGTGTGCGCCCAGAGAAGTGGGGCGACGTGTGCGCCCAGGGAAGTGTGGCGACGTGTGCGCCCAGGGAAGTGTGAAGACGTGTGCGCCCAGAGAAGTGGGGCGACGTGTGCGCCCAGAGAAGTGTGGCAAAGTGTGCGCCCAGAGAAGTGTGGCAAAGTGTGCTTGTGCACCCAGAATGAGACTTGCGCCCTGGTCGTGTTAAACCATGAGCTGACACTCTTCATTAAGGTGGCTGTTATCGCGTGGACTGGTGGATTAAAACTCGGTCAGGAGACGGTGGAATGCTGCATTGAAGGCCAACACAGCCGCGGAGATGGGTGATCCACCAACGCAAGTCCGCTGAGTTGGGCAGACAGCAAGGCGAAGGGGAGCCCCGTTCCAGACTGAAAAGCCGCAGCATATGCTGACGGAAACTGTGGAATGCACCTCCTAAAACTGTTATTCCTTAGTCTCTCATGGCATGACACGAGATTTGAAATTGCAACTGTATTTGTATGTGTTAAGTCAAATTAGATAAGTCTGATTACAGATGAAACCTTCAAGATCCATTGTAAGTGATGTTGAAAGCTTCAACTGTCCTTATTGTTGGTAAAACTTGTCATATAAGTGAGTGTTGAGTCTGCCAGTAAGGATGGCATCCCTTAATCCCGTCTGTGGAGGATAGTCATGAGTTTCCAAGTACTACTGAAATTAGATCATTTTAATGCTAAACCTCAGAGAATCTGATGTTTGTAGTTTAGTTATTGTCAGTTGTCTATTTAAGAAATTCATTAATCTCCTGAAAAGAATATCAGTCTACTTATCTCTGAGATCTCAACGTAAACCCATAGAGAGTCCTTGTCAGAAATCCCGCTGTTGTTGTGAGAATGAGGTTAACAGTTTGCGTATTTAATGTACATTTAACTTTTTCCTGGCAAGCTCAACCTATGATTAGCTTGTAAAAATAAACATAAGAAATTTACCCGCTACACTGCCGCTGCTCTCACCGCCGCTTACGGCTACAAAGAGGAGATGAGTGTATAGCTATTAGAATTGCAGTTGAGTAACTATCAGGATTGAAGTGGTTGCTACAGACAAAAAGATATCTACAGATAACTATGTCTCAAGAGAGGTTGAGTGGACTGGCTATACACTCCATTGAAAAGGAACTGGCAACTTTCACCACATATTTTTCGATATACAGTACACCCCTTATTATCTGAGGCTACCGGGGTTGCATGTAACTGTAATACCAGTAAATGTTAGGAATAAATAAATATTATACAAATTAGAAAATTAGAAAACATTGCCAGTTGGCAATAGTTTCACCTATGTAGCAGGCAAATCTGAAAGTCTAATCTGCCCAAGGTTGCCAAACACTGGAAGGAAAAAATTTGATTATATACAAGTTGTTGCAGGAAGAGGAGTGATCAACGCTGATACTGTAGCCAATTTAAAGAATGGTATTCAACTTATGCCAAAATAGTGTAAAACTGCTAGTACGGTACAATACTCATACAAATGCTGTGATCCCTGTGAGCTTGACAAATTAAACAAATGTGACCAAATATAATTCTTTAATTTATATAAAATACTGTAAGCATATATATTTCAGTTTACAATAAAATTGTGTTAAACAAATGAAAATTAAAACAAAGTGTTCTGAATAATAAATTAACAATATATGCACAAATTATTTCTTAACCTACCTTTAAAATATATATAAAAATTCATATATTGTACAGGTATTGTTGAGGAAATGTGTTCCTACATCTCCTGCGGTAACTAGTGTCTCCAAATGGCCAACCTACTACTGTACATGACCTATCCACAAATCACATCCGTCGTTACACGACCAACATGCATTAATTCATAAATAATAATGTTGCGACATACCTGATTAGAGACACAGGTTACCACAGGGGTACGTATAGGAACACATTTCTGCAACTGTACAACACATCATTTACACAAACACACTATGTACAATAAAAACAAAAGCTCTAACCTAGGACAGGCAAATGGAGCTTCTCTGGAAATCCTTAATTTTAACATTTTTAAATGACACAGGTCTTTTCGCTGGCATTAGCAGTTACTCGCCACAAACTGAGCTAGTATGATGACAAGTAATCTAAAAGTTATATTGTACTATGTAGTTATCAAATTCACTTTAGAAAACTGCTGAGTACTAAATATTCTCTCCTCATTTGAACTTTACCATACTGTTCTTAAGAATGGACAACCTAATGAGCATCATATATGAAAAAAAAAATCATTAAAAGACAAAATTTTCACAAATTCAGTGACTCAACAGGTCAGTTCTCCTTTAACACAGTAGTTGCATTCCTTAAAAACACCGTTATAGAAAAATCCCATTACAGTAACCAATGGCAATTAAAGGGTTAAGGGGTAGGAGGTTTGAAAACGCCAAAACAATTAACATAGGACCCACTTTCACTTTCATATTATTGTTACACTTTGTGTTCTTTTATAATAAATGCATTTTAGTTCAATAATACCACAGAATAAAACCATGACAAGGGGGAAAATGCCATGCGATAGAAAACGGAGCCATGAAGGAGGGTGCAGAATGAACATGATGAAATAACAGCTTTTAATGATACAGTAAAACCGTTTTAAATAAAAAAAAATTAAAACATAAGTAATGTAAATAAACTTATTAGAACATTTGAGATCAGTGGTGGAGTCAATCTGATGGCAGAGGCGAGGGTTCATACCTAGGGGCGTCATCTGGGGGGAGGGGGGAGGGAGGCTCTTGTGCCCCTCCCCCATACCTGGCTTGCCCCTCCCAAGGACTGTCTTGCTCTCCAAAGAAAATTGTAATTTTTCCTTTTTCATAAAGACATATTTGGTGAGAACATTTCAATGGTATTTTTACTATGCCTATTATGTATACAGTAAACTGAATAGCAGCAAGGAAGTAAGACACATTGCTAGCAACCACATGGTCCACACCAGGCAGATGCAAATTGAAAATATAAAACGTGTTGGAACATGTTCCGTCTGTTACAGCACCATGGTGGAGCAGGATTTTGACCCCTACTCTTTACATGTAAAGGTGTTGCCCCCGCCCCTCCCCCCCCCCAAAGCAAAGTCTGAAATGCCACCCCTGTTCATACCACTTTATCACAATTTATGTTCAAAAGTTATAGCTTCTTCTTCACTACCAGAATGCTTCACACTCTTGCCACGCATTGTAATTGAAAGCAAAAAGTTGATACTGTACTGTACTTTTACAAAGATAAAGCACAGTCCTCAATAACGCCGAAGCAACCAAGTAACCACCGACCCTACACACATCCCTCACTATACTGTACGAACGTTCAAGATACAAATATTTGCTCATACAAATTTATTGAATTACCACCTTTTTTTGTTATAAAAGTTTCCACTGCTTCTACGAATTTGGGTTCTGGCAAAAATTCAAATTGCACGCCCCTGGGAGTCAGCTGGATCTGCTACATCTCTCGCCCTACCAGGCTGAGGTAGGAGTTATGGCATGGTTATTTTTCACGTCATAATTTTGGGTATACATTATAAATATAACGGTCTTCATGTTTTTATTTTTATTATTTACACACACATATACAGAATGTGCAAAAAATAATATAATATAAAATAAAATAAAAATAATCAAGGTCAAAAACATTTCTTCGTGTGCCAGCGGAAGTTAGCAGGATGAGCATAGGTAAACTTAACTTCACCTTTTTACTCAGTTACATTCACACACAATCGAATATACATGTGCAGCAAAAGGAGGGGGGGGGGGGTAAAAAAAACTATCATAAGGTCAAAAACATAAAGGGAATAAGCATTTCTTTAGGTGTGAGAGTGGAAGTGTTGCTAAAGGTCAGGAGGGGGAGCATCCCCAGCTGGGCTGGGTTGATACGGCAAGGCTCGAGAGCAGCAGCACGTGACACAGCCAGTAATATTACAAATGGCGGTTGTGTTAAACTATGATTAAGTTTAACTTTCATAAGATCCCTGTGCATCTCGGTTTTAAGAAATACTACCCTGTATGTGTAATAAAATTGTAGAACCCCTTAAATCCACCATATAGTGAGTAAAGTGCTAGAGAGTATTATACACAATGCCATTATGGAATAACTTCATGAATGAATGCCAGTACAGTATGTACAGTTTTAGGCCTGCATCCTCCTGCTTAAGTGGCTGGATTTGTGGACACAGATCTTGGAGCATGGTGGAAATGTTGTCAATATATACATTGAATTAGCCAAGGCACTTAACATACCTCATAAAAGGCTGAAAATTTAACTAAGAAATTTCCTGGTATCGATTGGAAACTTTCTTTATGACCACAAGCCATATGTGGTGATTAATGACACAAAATCATCAAGTGTACCCAAAATAAGAAGGATGGGACCAATATTTGGTTGTTTTGTAAATGATATGCCAGATGGACTAGGAAGCATTACTGGTAGATTTCTATCAACATCTACAGTAGTCAAAGGAATAGCTGTTTAGATTCAACTACATTATAACAACAGTAAGGAGGCATATCACATGTCCCAATGTTATTAAAAACATCATAAAGGGATACCAAATGTGAAAATTACCTAGATGTTTATGTTTACAACAAAAATAGGTTCTCAGACCATTGTGAGAAGGTGAATAATGCTTGTAGTGCAAGTATGAATATCTTACACATACA
Organism: Homarus gammarus; assembly: GCA_958450375.1. Taxonomy (NCBI): domain Eukaryota; kingdom Metazoa; phylum Arthropoda; class Malacostraca; order Decapoda; family Nephropidae; genus Homarus; species Homarus gammarus. Next base: position 2,278,887 of record CAUDMG010002649.1, on the reverse strand, counting down.
GTATGCATTTAGAGGGTCTGCCCCTTATAAGGGTCTTCAAATACTACTCTACTCTAGCATTACGGGTAGATTTCTATCAACATCAACAGTAGTCAAAGGAATAGCTGTTTAGATTCAACTACATTATAACAACAGTAAGGAGGCATATCACATGTCCCAATGTTATTAAAAACATCATAAAGGGATACCAAATGTGAAAATTACCTAGATGTTTATGTTTACAACAAAAATAGGTTCTCAGACCATTGTGAGAAAGTGAACAATTCTAGTAGTGCAAGTATGAATATCTTACACATACAGTATGTATTTAGAGGGTCTGCCCCTTATAAGGGTCTTCAAATACTGTACTGTGGTGCTTCCCCACTTGGAGTACTATCATCCAATTTGGTCCCCAAGATATGTTGACGAAGTCCAAAGGAGGGCCACTAAAGGAGTGCTTGCACTAACACCTCATAAACCAAGAGAGGCAAGAATACCTTCAACTGCATAGTTTACATAGTACAATTCTATAGATGGGAAAGGGGTAGTTTAAAGACAATATTCAGAATACGTATTCATATCTGCAGTTAACAGATGCTAATTTCTTTGGAGTAAGAGTTGTGAACTCTTGGAATAACCTGCCAGAGAACGTTATGACGGCACCAAGTGTGAATTCATTTAACACCAAACTTGACCGACTGGTACATATTAAGATACATTCAAGAGCCTGTGCATGCCCATACTTGCCACAGTGACTCCAGTTCAGATGATATGTTTGATATTTACTTGACACTACAAAGGCACTATCATCAGGATACAACAAGTTTACCTTTAACATTCATAAGAAAGTCATTTAAATAACAGGGAAAGTAAAGGTTCTAAGATATTTCTGGTATCAATCTATCTAACTGTACCTTTGGTATCCACTTTATAATACTCATGCCCATAATGTTTATGAAATTTAAAACCTACAGTAATCTGTAGCCATGAGTTAAATACATTTTCATGAAAAAGTAACAATAACAATTTCTACACGATGTCCACTAATCCACACACCAACACCACCACACACGCAGAGGAGCTTAAGAGAAAGGGCGACATGACTAGTCAAGTTAAGTTAGGTAAAAAATATGGGACCCATTAATCATCTATCCTACATCTAACTCCAATACTTTCAAAGCATTTTTAACCTTGGGCCACTAACAAATAAATTTGTGTAACATCAGTTTTGTACTGACCATCACTAAGGTTTATAGAATTTAATTCCCTAACCAAACTAGCTTCAACCATAAGTCTTTCTGTAACACATGATGATTTGTACACTTCTAAGCTGTTTTCCCAATCCATGGGAGGATTATTATTCCTAACATGAACGAACAGTGCACTGCTTTCAGAGGCTGTTCTGATATTGCTCTTGTGCTGTTTAATTCTGAGTTGCAATGCTTTCCCAGACGGTCCTTCATAATTTCCATTACAGTTGCTACATGGAATGCAGTAAACACTTCCATTTACATTCAAGGTTGGGCTATTCTTGATTAATACATTGGTCATGGTTAAGTCATACTTAAAAACAACATTAATATTTAATAATTTAAGGGACTGAACTAACGGGACAAATTCATTGCAATAAGGCAGTCAAAATATTCTTAAGTAGGAATTTGCCTGGTTTGAGTAGAATGAAAGGATTTCTTAGCCCTTTTAAAACAATAATCAACAAACAATGAAGGGTACCCCAGTTTTTGTGCCCTTTCTCTTAAGCTCCTCTGCGTGTGTGGTGGTGTTGGTGTGCGGATTAGTGGGTGTCATGATTATGACCTGACCTCATGTTCAGTAAGGTCACCCTGTGTACTTAAGCCTCTCTCGGTCCATGTAATTCAGTTGCCTCTGAAGATGTCTTGAATAAAGACGAAAGCTAAGGTGCTCCATTGTTTCCCTGTGTGATTTTATCAAGAAAGAAAGAAAGTACTTAAGGAATTATAAGTTGTACTTTCAGATACAATACTGTACAGCACAAAGATAAGAAAATTCTCTTTCAACTCCATAAGTCCTTTAAATGTCCCAGTCTATTTCTTTGTACATTACAGGCATATAAATCCTACCTACAGAAACACACAACACTTGTAAAAGTGCAACACAGTGCAACTAAAATTATTCCTGAACTAGATCTAGATTATCCAAGTAGACTGAGGGTTTCAGGACTGACAACTCTACAGAAAAGACACGTTAAGGCAAATCTCATAGACTTTCAAAATCTTGAAAGGAATGGGAAAATGTATACCCACAGCAATTTTTCAATTGTCACGCACCACCAACACAAGAGGACAACTTCAAACGCATCAAGGTGTCATGCACAAAGGGTGGTAGACCTGTGGAACAGTCTACCAGCTGAAGCTGTGGAATTGAGAACAGTTATGGGCTTCAAAATAGCCTTGGATAAGACTATCAAGAACAATCAGGTGAGCCAACATGGCCACTTACAGGTGGGGTGGTCATTAGGTAAATGAAGGAAAGATAGGTAAACTAGGAACCAGTGAGGATTTACTTCATTTCAAAGTTCCTCAACCACAAGGATCATGCCTCAATTGCTCTCACCTCCAGTACCGATCGATTACAGGTACTGTTTATCACCAACTGATATTAGATGGTCATATCACCAAGATTATCAAAATTAAGGACAAAAAATTACAAAAGTGTATCAAAGCAAAAAATTTCTCAAAATTGGATAAGGGTACGACACCTTCTACATCAAGCTGATGGATATGAAGTAGTTCTATATTCTGTTATTGATAAAGAAAGAGTCCATCTTGATATCCATAACATCTAAACCATAGTAGCATTGCATTATTACTGTACAGTATAGTCTGGATTTTCGCGGTTTTGGTTAACGCGTTTGGTCATTTACGCGGCGAGTCGCTGGAGGGTCCAAACAGGCCGCGCCATTTTGGATTCAAGCGGCCCGCCATCCCGTCATGTTTGAGTACAAGCGGCGCTAGTAAGGTTGCTCAGTATGTCACTGTTGCGTTATCGGTGACTTCATATGACGTATCGGACTGTGATTGGGCCACGCATCCTTACCTCCCTCCCCAGCTAACTGTGATTGGTTCAATGTAATATGACGTGCCCTGCCACCACAGAGAAGCCACTACCCAAGTCAGTCGCCCTCTTCCCAGTCACCCCGCGTATACTGTACTGTGCTCCTGTATTGTTACCGCTAATCTCGTAAGAATGGCATCCGCTGGACCCCCACCACCACAGAAAAACCTTGCATTACTTAGATCCAGCCGCTCCAAGCCAAAGAAGATATGACGTGTCCTAGGTTACGAAGTTAAGTACAAGATCGTACAGGAGTTAGAAAAAGGAACGAGGCAAGTTGATTTAGCACGCCAGCATGGTGTGAATGAATTTCTATGATCCGGACGATCAAGAAGGATGCCACCAAGATAAAAGAACACACGAGCATCACAAAGTCTGCAGGTGCTTCAATGGTGAAGTACTGCCAGAACAAGGTGCTGCTCAAGACTGAGAATTTGCTGGTGAGCAATCAAAGCTAGACTTCGCATTCTGGATTGAACAAAAAGCCTTTTTTTCTAAAAACCAGTTTTTGCGATATAGTCCAGAATGCGACGTCAACATCTCACCCATCTCCACCCCTTGAGTTGACATTTGTTTACTGCTCGCTCTGGGGCAAGAGATGACGGTAGCAATGCGTGTGATAGAGGGTGCGAGAAAAGAAGGTTTTGAGAATTGCAATTAAATGCCAGGTAGCTACGTCTTCCTAATACTGTAATATGTATCAAGTATTATTAGAAGTTTTAATTGCCTGTATGTTGGCCTGGCAAGTTATTGCTGGGCATTAACATACCTAGGTATAAAGCTAGACGTCGCATTCTGAACTATATCACAAAAACAGTTTTTTAGGAAAAAAAATTACGTTTTCCTTACATTAGTGAAGAGTTTAACAGTCTGGGTGAACTGAACTATTACCACTACATTAAACAACAAAAAGAACAACTTCAAACCATCCCTAAAGAGTACAGGTACAACATTGGTAATACAGCAATAACAACTTTTAGTGAGGACTTTAAAAAGTTTTAATGAAAAAATAAAGAAATCTAACTGAAATAATGGTGGTAGACACTTAAATATGGAAAATATAGCATTTAGCACTCACTTGAGCTCATGCAATTTGGCTCAGCTGCATATCTATTATCCCAAACACATGGACAAGATGATTCACTCTCACCACTGGGTGAGGAACTTAGAGGCGAGTGAGAAATTGTAATAATGCCATTCTCACTTTCATTAACCGATGAAGATCTTTTGGTTCCATTCCTAACAATTGATGTTACATGGAATGATGAGGCTGAACTGTGTTTCAGTGATGAAGTCAATGTTGAAAAATTTGAAACAATGGATGAAGTTGATAGCTTTCTACTGACTTGGGAAGTTATACAATTGTCAGAGGAAAATGATCTACCATTAATATTCTTACACATGATAAATGATGCGACCTTTTGCAATACCAAAAAGAATTGTTTTGCTGCCACAAAAAATCCTGGATACTTCTTCTTGAGCTGTCTGCGTTTACTTTTATTTGCCAAAAAGATTACCATGATGAAGAAACCTTGAAGTGTATTCAATACATCAGTTACCGCCCTGAAAAAAAAATTAAATATGAAATGTGTATTCTCCAATGCCATCTAAAAAATTTTGAAAACTGTAAAATAGGGATAAAAAAGTGAAGAGGGTACTAATACACCTTTTCACATATCCATTGAGACATTGTTACATAACTATTTGACAAATTTCATAACCGAATGACAGACAGAACACATATCGAATGACAATCGAAAATAACTGTTGGTGGTCTGTCATTCTCCAATTGTTACATTCTCAAACTATATGTAGACTGTCGGTTTATTGTTCACGTCAGTCAACTTCATAACTTATGTCAACCATTTCCGTTAACATGAACGAACAATTATTTTAGATTGTCATTCGATATGTGTTGTGTCTGTTATTCGGTTATGAAATTTGTCAAATAGTTACCGTATGTAACAATGTCTTAACGGATATGTGAATAGGTGTGCTCTACAGCAAAATTATAAAATAAAGAAAATCTAACAAAAATTCCTTGAGTGAATTCATGGTAAATTTATGAGGTTCACTAGACTGTATAGAGCAGGGGTAGCCGCATGCAGCTTTTTTGACACTTCATGTGCAGCTTGTGGAAATTAATTGGTTGAACTCCTTTTTTGCATCATAGTTAATGTACAGGGAAATAAGAAAAAGGCTCAGGCTTTATAATTTAAGAGTCCACTGCATTAAAACATAAGTTTAATATTCAAGGTGGGTAAAGTCATTTAAGAATTTAAATCCAAACATTAATGGTGGATTTGGATCAGGTGTTCTTCATCAGTGCTGAGGGGAGTGATAGTGTGAGGGAGAGGGACTAATGAAACTTTGGGTCAGCAGAGATTACAGAGAAAGGTCAGGGGCACTGAGGTCACAGAACGGGAGAGTAAAGACATTTGGAAAGATTGGGGAGATTTGAAAGATCACAGGTAGCATAATGAGCTGGTATCCAGCATCAGGCCATGTACATTTACTTCATTAATGCAGTGTAACACAAGACACTGAGCTGTGCAGACCTCGTTGGTACACTCGGTATACAAGATGTTTAGTTTTAGAGTTCATAAAAATAAGTTGCTCTTAGATACTGTAAATTTATTTGTTAGTTCTGTGTCTGAGAATTTTGTGAAGGAAAATGGCATTATTAAATCATAAGAAACAAAAGCATGAAGATGAAAAGAGAAATTTTAAGCCAGTGGGAAAAGATTTCGCATTTATCATTGTGCCTTATCTGCTATGTCAATCACTCACTAGAAAGCCAACATATGTCCCAAGTGGATGAAGAAATTGCACCATTTTAGACAATGTGAGAAGGACCTAGGTGTGTATGTTGACAATGAGCTGAAGTTCGGATACCTAGACGGTTCGTCCCTCGGAACGATCTTCAAGAGTGAAGTGCTTCCCCATCTGGAGTACTGTCACCCCATCTGGTCCCTAAGATATGTTAAGGACTGTCAATTGGTTGAAAATGTTCAAAGGAGGGCCACCAGACTGGTGCCTGCACTTCGGCACCTCAGCTACCCCGAGAGATTGGAGCGCCTGAACTTACCTAGCTTATACTGTACTACAGATGGGAAAGGGGTGACCAAATTGAGGTGTATAAGCATCTCAAGGGGCATTACTCAGTCAAGTGTCCTTACTTGGAGATGTGGAAGCAAAGCTCCACAAGGGGTCACAGCTCAAGATTGAAGAAGCTGCAAGTCCAAAAAATTGTGAGGGCAAACTTTTTTCGGAGTGAGAGTTGTGAACTCTTGGAACAATCTACCAGAAAGTGTTGTGACGGCACCGAGCTCTTTCAAGACAAGACTTGACCAACACTGGAGCAGGTTCAGGTACATTCAGGAGCCGGGGCATGCCCAGTACCTGCCAACAGAGACGTGACTGATCGCCCAAGCAGTTAGCGAGGCAATCATTTGGTGAAGAGGATAAAAGAAAAGGAAAAGTAATCAGAGACGAGACCGATCACCCAAGCAGCTAACAAGCCGATCAGTGATGAAGAGGATAGAAGCACAAATAACTTGAAACGCCACTACGAGAGAAATTACAAAAATATTTCCTGTGAATATCCACCAAATTCAGATTCATGAAAAAAAAGTTAACTAATTTAAAACCACCACTAAATAGCCAACAGATACAGTTGACAACTTTCAGTAAGGAAGCTAATATACGATGGCTAGTTAGTTTCCTTATGGCATGGAATATTGCATGTGTAAAATACCCCCAGGACTCTGATAGAGAATTTGTTAAGAAGAATGTTGCTGAAGTTGTTGCAGTGTTAGATCCAAGTAACACAAAACTTCAGCAACTAATAGCACAAACTCCAGTTTAACGCCATACTACAAAGAGGCGTATCCCCCATATCAGTGATGATGTTACTTGCGAGATTCAAAATTATTTGAAGAATTCTCTAGCATTCAGCTTAGCTCTTGAGAAATCTACAGACATACAAGTCAACCCAAAATCGAGACATTTGTTTGTTATGTTTCCACTGATGTAACTGTGAAAGAGGTTAGACTTGGCGCCATTAAAAGAAATAACTCATGATGTCGATATAAAAATGCACTTAACAGGTCCTTATCAAATGCTCACAATCCAGTGGATAAACTTGTCAGTGTTGCAATTGATGAAGCACCTGCAGGACTAAGTGCAAGATGAAGAGTGACATCAACTTTCCAGTTTTTCAGTATTTATTACTTCGTTCATTGTGAACATCTTGCAGCCACGTACTTCGGGTACGAAAATTTTATGAAAATTGTCTGCGAAATTGTTAACTTCATGTGCTTAAATGTGAAGACCTACTGACAGTTAAAATTAATTTAATGAAGAATTTGACCTTGTAGATTAGCCCAATGATGTCTCTTTCTCCTGCAGTGTGAGGTGGCTGTCAACAAGCAATGTCTTGAATAGGTTTGTCGGTCTGTTGGAGTCCATCATTACTTTTCTTACAGAAAAGATATTATCCTCAACTGGAAAAGGATGAATGGATGCAATATCTGATGTTCCCTACTGATACTGTACAGCATAATGAAACATCTACAGTACAAACTCTCAACTTGGCACTTCAGGGAAAGGATATGATGTGATCTTACTCAGATAATTTTCAGCTTCCAGATTAAAATAAGAGTTTTTCAAAGAGACACTGTCAAGAAATTTCAACCACAAACTGATGGAATATAGAGAAAATTAAAAAGTCTGCTTGATAATTTCCTAACCAGGTTTGATGACTTACAAAAGTTGAGACCCTGCTTAACCTCTGGTTACAGATTCCTATGTACTGGAAATGGACCTGGGTGACCCATAAATCTCAGTCCACAATCAAGTTCTGGAAGCAAGTTCCAGAAATACAAAATCCTAAACTCAAATAAACTAGTGAGCGACTCATCTCAATTTTCAGCATGTCACTGTTGTGAATCACTGTATACTCTGCAATGAAGTCAAAACATCAAGCAATCTTTACAAATCAACACTGGACGGACCTAATTCTTGACAACATATCTGCTGGATTTTCAGAGATTCACAGCCAAGATGGAAACCCACAAGACCTCAACTAGCAGTAAACAGCCTGATAATTGAAATATCTTATAACAACTAATAATACTGTTATTTTGTAAAGTTGTATCTGATTAAAATCTCAAATTTTATTAGTTGCTTGTGTTTTTCTTATTATAAATTTTCCATTCTGTTTTGGCCAAATATTCACTAAGACAAATAAAAATGTTCATGTCTTGTGTCTCTCAAACATGTTAAGATCATCATATGTGATTAAGTAAGTGTGGTCACACTTGTAATATGCTGATTAAGTAGCTTTTTTTCTGGAAAATGAAAGCTAATGTATTTAAAGGGTAATGTAATTCTATATTTCTGAAAAAATGCATGCTGTATAAAGGCAATTTAAAACCTACAAGCACAGTGTAATTTGAAGAAGTGTATTCTAAATGTCTAATTATTTTAAGGCTCATTAATAAGCAACTTCTCAAATTTTAAAATTCCGGACACAAATTCTTAACCATTATGTGATAAGAGTACCAGGGTATGAAATTTGAAAAAAATCTACATTCCACTTGTGAATTTAGCACATGTCATTCGATGGTAGTTTAGTACAGGGTACTATAAATCACTACACTAACTTGAAGGGTACATTAGATGATATGGAAACTTTAAACTGCTTTTCATTAGACATTCATAAGTGGCCCAGATATACATAGCTGATGGTCTGCTTGAGCAGACTAATGATGATTTCTTGTTAAATTCAATCATGGCATAATCTCATTTCAATAGATCAGTTTCATATCTATCTAAAAATTAACACCCCCAACATGAAGCACAATACTAACCACAGCTCAGGTGGCGGGACTTTCCAAGAGATAATTTCTGTAACCCAGCAAGTGCACATGATCACCAGCAAGGAGAACTGCTGCTTAAAGCTGAGGGATAAAATTTATGAAACAATTAGTTGGCAAAAGTTTGATACATGAGAAAGTCTGAAATTGTTGAATGAAAACTTTTTCTTATATAAAAAACTATCACCTAGACCAAGACAACTCCATATCTGAAGCATATATCTAGCATGAAGATTCTAAGACCTAAACAGGTACAAACACAGTATAAATAAAGTCAAAAGTATCTGGCTTCAAGTTAGAAGAAGTCCCATAACTGTCCAATTTAGTTCATATGCCTGAGAAAGAGAACAAGTGAGCACAGCTACACCACTTGGAAAACTATATATTTGTGAAAAAATTTACAATAATTAGAGTTAATTAATAAAATATTATTGCTCCTGGTAGCCCTGCGTGTGGATTGTTCAACTCATTGGACCCCACCTGTACGGTAGTTTTTTAACTGAGTGTACACTACTTTATCTCAAATTATATAAAGCTCTTCCCCGACTTACGACCTACTCGACTTACAACCACCCGCACTTACGACCTGCCTCAGTCGTACCCAAATCCTGTCAAATTACGTATTCTCGAGTCCCAACGTCAGTACAGAGATAAAATTTTCGTTTGTAATTCACTTTAAAATGGCTGGCAAGCTTAAAAGTGGGTGTTTTGTGGAGCCAAGAAGAAAAATAGACACCCACTTTAGATTTTCTATGTATTATTTAAGCATTTTTGGCTTACGACCATTTCGACTTACGACCTGGATTTGGGTCCCTGAACCCGTCGTAAGTCGGGAAGGAGTTGTAGTATAGACAGAACTCTGTATCACAGGGGACGACTATCACTGTTCAATACACAACTGACAATATGTTCCTACATGGAATAAGTTGGCCCCAAGTTATAGTAGAACTACATAAAAAAAAAAAAAAACATACATTCCCATAAAAAATTACCCATTATTGTTTATTATATACAGTAAGCCCTCGAAGATCCGGACCCGGGAAATCCGGATTTTAGGAGATCCGGACAAAAAATTTGGATTTCTGGGCTAAGAAGCCTCCGAGAAGTTTCCCTAAGAAACCTTCCCAAACCAGAGCAAAGAATATTTTAGGCCCATGGGCGCTGCTTGACCCGTCAGTTGCTTGGACACAGATGCCCGAGCAGGTGGGGAAACAAACAGTTGACAATTCTTGTTTATGGGAATATTATTTAATTCACTAGTAATGATACAATGTTTCTTATTGTGTTATCATAGGAAAATGCATGGTTTATATATGGTAATTTGTTTATCACTACATCAGCACTGTATTTTGGGCATTTCTTATATCATTTATTATTCGCCGGAAAATTCGGACAATCGGCTTTTCCGGACAGGTGGTCTCCCCTTTTAGTCCGGATCTTCAAGGGTTCACTGTACTGTTAAAAATTAGAATTCATGCATAAATGCAGGTACAAAATGTCAAGTTAATCTTACAGTAATGACAAACATGAGAAAATATTACCGAGTGATTGCTAGTTGTCTGTGTCTGTCTATCTCCTTCCTTCTTAAGTCACATTGCCACCAGCATTCTACACTTTTCTTGTTCATTGGGTAACTATAATAACTTTCAGACATACAAGGGACCCTGCTTAAGAGTGAAATATGCATTCCTGAGATGAACTCATGGTAAGCAAAAACTCGTGCTTATTTCCTGTACATGTACTCACCATGCAATTTCAGACTTTTATTACTTTAACTTTGACCTTTATCCTCTTAGCCGCTTGGGCGGTCGGTCACATCTCTGTTACGCACTGTTGGCAAGTACTGAGCATGTATCTGTGCCAGTGTTGGTTAAGTCTGATCTTGAAAGAACTCTCACTCGGTGCCGTAACAACATTCTCTGGTAGATTATTCCAAGAGAGTATAATTCTCACTCCAAACATGTTCACCCCTCACAATTTTCTGGACTTATGGCTTCATCAACCTTGAGCTGTGACCCCTAGTGGGATGGGCATCGGCCAATTCCAGGTATGGACGCTCAACCGAGTAGTGCCCTCAGAGAAGTTTATAAACTTCAATTTGGTCACTCTTTATCCGTCTATAGTATAAGCTTGGCAGTTGCGGGCATTCTAATTTCTCTTGGTAAGTGAGGTGGCCTAGTGCAGGCACCAGTCCTTTTCACATCTGGTCTCTATTAATGTTGTTTCTTCATCCAGTTAGGACAATTTAACATGTGATACACCTCTTTACAGTTGGTACAGTTGCAGAAATGTTCTTACACCCCCTGTGGTAACCTATATAACCTTTAACAAATCTATCCACCAATCACGTTCGTCGTTACACGACCAATACCCATTCATTCGTAAATAGTGATACTGCACTAATACTGGGATGGTGCGGTTTGGAGACACGGGTTAACATAAGGGGGTGTAAAAACACATTTCCACTACTGTACCACCTAGATACATACTCTTACACTTCATGACATTGAATCTTGACAGCCATTTCTTCGGCCACTCTTGAAGCCGACAGTTTTTTCTGTAGCTCTTCACAGTCTGTTTAATTCTTAATTTTCCTGAATAACTTGGCATCGTGCACATACATTTGCATGGAGGAGTGCATAGCTTCTGGCACGTCATTTATGAAACAAACAAACAAACAAGAATGGGCCCAGTACACAGGGATGCTTCTCTTTTTGGGACACAAAAAGGCAACTAAACCACTTTCACAACTATAAAACTAGGTTCAGTACTGCACCTAATCAGAGCTGGGTGAACCGAGGGTACCTTGGTACTGTTCCAGTGACTCTTTAAGACAGGAAGTGAGCACAGTATCCATTAAATAATTATACTGTGCCAGTCTTTACAACAACGTCCCTAAATGTTTTTAAAAGACATCATAATCTAACACTACAATGCACCAAAAAAGAAACTTACTCAGCAATATAGTCCCGTCTGCGGTACGTCTGCTCCATGGACGTCCTCATTGCAGTGGCACTTTCATTACCCGATTCATCTTTACTCAAATTTCTCAAAACTGCTGAATTTTCTTCAATTACTTTGTAGTTCCAGTATGTAAGTGCAATGAATATGATGTTAAAAATAAACAGTAATGCTATGGGTCCATAGAAATACAAGAACCGTGACATTTCATCTGAAAAAAACAACAACAATATAGTGCATATAAATAACAGAGAAGTTAAGTAAAGTGTTCATCAAGCTGTCAAAGTGGTCCGGCGGTAACACGTGTAACTCTCACCAATATGTCAAGGGTTCAAGCCTCGGCCCGGACACGTGAGAAGGGTGCTATCCAGGGTGACCCTCACTACCAAACACCACAGGTTTCCCAGTCCCCGGTTTCCTCCTGTACTAACACTGGATAGACCCCCCAAATGGCTAGTAAGCTGATCGAAATGGTGAAAATTATAAAAAAAAAAGTGGTTAGTTACCAAATTACTTTTATGAGCACCTACTCAAGACTAAACTATTATGTACAGTACAGTACTACTGTACAAACTAGATACAAATTAAGTTTGCTGTATGTATAGAATTTTATGTACTGTACTGTACAAGTAAATATCTCTGATAGTTGGAATCCCTCAAACACGGAACTTTCCGATAGCTGGAAATGAAATGTTATCAGAAATTCATTCCCATGCCAGAATTTGCTGGAAAATTCCAGCTTTGGAAACGATTTTCCGGAAATTCCCAAAAAAAATTACAGTTTACCTGAAAAATTCCAGGGATGTGGGATATTTTTCAGGGTTAGTGATATGTTGTAATTGAAAATTTCTGGAACCTCCGAGAACATTTTTCCGTTACCCAGAAAAATCCGGGGACGAGAGATTTTTTCCGGCTTTGAGAGAGTACGTAGTCTCGTTACCCGGAAATCTCTCATTCCAGTTAGTGATCTGCACCAATTGTTCCAGCTAACAGATCTATCACTATTTTCTAATGTTAGCTTCTGTGAAGATCACCTTCTCTATGATGCCTCATACCTTGAAGGAGCTCCCCTCCCATCCCCCCCTCTCCAAATGAGTAGCCTTTACAAAAGAGCCTCCATGTTGCCTTATCACTACCTACCCTTTCTGCCCTGTTCCCCTTATCTTCTCCCATGTTCTCTCAATCTATTGATTCACCTTTCCTTCCAGAGATGCAGGCAGGCAGTCTCTCTTTCTCCATTCTCATACTCGCCAATTTACATTGTCCCCTCCCCCATTCCAAACACTCCTTACACATTACTACAGTACAGTATTTCTTACCCTTCCATTCTTGTAACCTGAGAACAACCCTCACCTAACTTATATCTGAAGCTTTGAAGAATACATATTACCAAAAAATAATTACTGGATGAGCACACGTATTTTTTTAAATTATATTCTTATTAACTTATAATTTTTGCCAATTTTCATGTTGAGTGGTCAGTCTGACCTCTGTTATGACCTTCATTGTCCAATGTTAGTTCAGGCACATGAGGAAACTGGAGCACCTGGAAAATGAACTGATGTTTAGAAGGGTCACACAGGATAAGAACCTTCTCACATCCAACCCATGGATCCAACCTGGGATGCAGTGGAGTCAAACTTGCTACCATGCTACCACTGACCACCATCTTGAACAGAGGTGGTCTGACCACACCAGTTTATCACGTATAATAAGTCTGTACAGTATTAGTGAGTATGCTGTATACAGTACAGTTCAGTAAATACAATAGAAGCTCCCTCCTCTACACCCTTAAGTCAAAAAGCTTTAGCACCTGTATTAGGTTCAATAAATATTTGAATGAGTACACAATTTTAATTCAAACGCATACAGTACATAATAAGCAAAGGAATCCTTATTCAAAATATTCAAATAGTACAATATTGTGTTGGCTTACCTGAACATATTAAAATTACTGATGTACATACTGTATTTCTTTTATTCTCAGTTATGCCATATCCAATCTTTAATGCATAATCTTTAGTGCATAACAGAGACGTGACCAATCGCCCAAGTGGCTAACGAGCCGATCATTTGGTGAAGAGGATAAAAGAAAAAGAAAAGTAACAGACGTGACCGATCGCTCAAGCTGCTAACGAGCCGATCATTGGTGAAGAGGATAAAAGTAAGAAAAGTAATGCATTCTTATAGTCATCCTAAATTAATTTCCTGTATTTCATTGAATTCATAGTGGTATAACAAGCTTAAAAATTAACAATTGAATAAATGTTAAATTGTTTGTTTCTAAATGCCAAACAACTTCATAACTTACACCTGCCTTGAAACAAAGACAGTATAATACAAATATGGATGAATTACTTTATTTTTTGCTTTCACATGACGTCACATACTCCCAAAATACAACGCAACTACAGTATACTTACAAGGTGGTGGACCGTGCAAAGGATTATGGGAGCTGTGACATCAATGCAAACTAAAAATATTTGTATAATGTTTTGAGATATCTTTATTGACTATTTGTTTTACTAATTACAGAGTATATTCTAAATAATACCAGCATCATGGAAAAAATAAAAGACTAATACCACAAAGATAGAGTTAAAAACATTATACAAAGCACGTTGGTATGGTCTGTTTGCATTCGTAGTCAGAGAACTACATGACTAAATGATTTCTGTGGTTAGCCTCGTGCTCAAACAATCTTTAACTATGATGGAGGTTTTAATTTATTTTTGTTTTACTTTCATTTTTTCTCAATCTCATAACAGGTGTGTGTTCTATCCACTAATTCTTAGTTTGCAGTGATGTCACAAGTCCCATAATCCTTTGCAAGGTCCACCATCTTGTAGTTATAAACAAGTTGCATTATGGGAGTTGTGACGTCAATGCAAACTAAGAATATGCGAAAACACTTTCCTTCACTGTCCAATGTAGACCATTCAGTACCCTTCATGCACCCACATTCTTACAGTTCTGTATTAGAGTAGCACAGTGTGAACCTTTCAATATCATGGGTTTTCTCCAAGTGCAAGGAACTGTCCTCCTGAACTAACACTCATGTGGATGGCCCCATAAAAAAAATGGTGAAGAACTATCTGTGCAGGCAGAGAAGGCTTTATCCAGAGTGTGCCCAATTAATAAAAATAAATAAAAAAATACAGTGTGTCCCCATGTACAGTATAGAACATAATGTGGTAAGAATAGAATTTATGGGAGAAGAGGCTGAAAGTTGAATGAAACAAGAGTGAGAGTAAAACACATTACTGTGCTCATTAGGGACATTAATTAATTATCTGAGAAAGGTCTGAAACTAAATAGCTAAAGATATGAAGGTTGGGTAATTTTAGTCAGGTTATTTGATACCAGTATAAATCAAAAGACAGATAATTACACTTACCTATGAACCAACATTTGCTTTCACCTAGGTAAGGCTTAATAATGCCAGGGACATTATCTGGCGCTAAGAACTGCATACACACTGTGATGATTCTGCAAGATGGTTGATTGGGTATTAACAAATTGTAATTATCAAAATTTTTATTTTATAAAACAAAATTACATCACTTTAAACATTACTTAACCAAAAAATTACGAGATAAATAAGCAAGGCAACTAAGTATGTTGTACCAACCCAATTGCAAATGGTCCTCCAAATGCATAGAGCGGGTAGACCCAAACTGGTACACTGCTGGGAGGGAGGTATCTGGCAAGGCTCCTATGGGAAGAATTACTGATCACCATTGACTTTCTTTTAATCATTTTATTTGTTAATTAGAAAAAACGAGACAATTAACCTAACTCCAGCAAAGAAAATACAGTATTTTCCCCCTGGGATATAAAGCCTATTTTTTTAATATTATTCAACGTACCTCAGTTACTTCTAATTATGCATTATAAAATTCCAAAATTCAAGAAATAAAATCAAGGATTTGTTGAAATGAAAGTCCAGTGTAAACAAAATACAGTAATTTACAATGTGAATTTACATTTAACAATTCACAAGTGTTCAACAAAATCTGTGTTCTAATTTCATATACCGTACAGTAAACCCTTGCTATTTGCTTTTCCAACTATTCGCAGAAAGCAGAGGGTGGCTAACTTACGAGTCACCCACACGTGCCCGCAGTGTCTCCTCTCCCTTTATTTAAGTTCAACCATTGCCTGCGACGCAGCATCTCTGTGTTGTAATCAAAACTTTAGTGTTTCTGTGTGAAATGGCCCCTAAGAGATTGCCTAGTGTCAGTGCTAGTGGAGTGAAACATTTAGAGACCTCAAAGTCAAGATGAAACTACTACCAATCACGATGTTTTTCAAGAAAGAACCAGCTGCTCACCCAGTTGATTTGTCACCTTTACCTACTCAGTCAGCTGATGCCACCGCTCCACCACCCACATCCCCGCCAACTGCTACCCCACCACCCACCTCTCCACCAACCACCACTGCATTGCCCTCTTCCAACAGTGATCCCGATGATCTTCCTAAACTTCAGTAACTAGTTTTCATCCTACTGCATAGTACACTTCATCAAGCTCTAAACTTCCACATATGAAGGAGAGTAGAATTGGTGACTAAGTTTCCCATACACAGTATAGGTATACAGTAGTGCACTAAGGTAGTATAACTTGCTATTTCCGTCATTCTTTGGAACATAACCCCTGCGAATAGCAAGGGTTTACTACTGTAAGTACAATGTGGGGATTTTGTAGATGTTCAAATTATTTTGGGGAATTGGTGAAACAATTGGAGTCTCAGCCAGCTAGTCATCTTGTACAGTCAAAGATACAAGTACCTGTACCTTCCCAGTTTTGTCTGAATATAACAAGAGCCTGACCTTAACTCCATCTGGTCAAGCAAGCCTAACTTCTATATTTCCTTACAACTAATCCCTGCTGAACAGACCACACCTAGTATGGAAAGAGCAACTCAGAGGCACAAATCCACAAGAGAAATGATTGGAGCTATGACTTTGTTGTACAGTATAGGAGTGATGTACATTCATTGGAGTTAAGAGTGATACACAATAAGCACAAAAACTGTTAACAAGTGGACCTAGTAGTACCCAGAGAAAGGCACCATGGTGAATAAACAGCTTTCACGCCAACCTCGCTCAACAACACTGTATGAAGACCAAAGGATTATGGGATGCATACAAGCTAAACCTAACATCAAAGGAAGAGTTCCAACTTTAGTGCACATCACGAATGGTAGTGTAAAGACTGAATTCAGCGTGGGAGGTGTTCAACTCGTGCATCCCAGCTATTAAACCTGCATTAGCACAGTGCTACAAGGAGCAATGTATGGAATTCCTAAGACGATAAGGAGATATGGACAACAACTTTTGGGAACATGTCACATTTTGTGATGAAAAGACATTTTCAACAGATAGTGTGGGTATACACTACAGGTACGTGTTTCCAAGGTTCAATACTGTAGTTTCAAGAGTGTAGTCACCTCTTCAATTTGCTGTGTTGCCAATCAGTATATTGAAAGGTGCTCACCTAATATATTCTGATGATCCTGGTTAATTATTTGATCAATAAGACATCCAAAAACAAATAACCATGTCCAAAACATGTCTCTTTGATTTTAGATTTATATTTGGATTTGCACAAAAGCCAGATCTCATGAAGATTGGGAAGTCCCATTTATTTCACTTTATTATACAGCCTAATGCTAACCTAACCAATTCTTACCTAACCCCTCATTATCGTTATGGTGTTCAATTATCAGGTGAAGGAAGTGGGAATTCCTAATCTTTGTGTATTGGTGGTACAACAGTAACACACATTATATCATGGGTTCGAATCCTGGCCTAAGACACATGAAAAGGGTGTTATCCAATATGACAGGTATCCTCCCAATACCCCAGTTTCTTCTTATACAAATACTGGACAATAAAACTCATAACAATGTAACAAAGAAAAGACCAACCACCTGAAAGGCTAGTAAGCTGGTGAGTGGTAAAATGATAAATTAAGAGATCCAAATTCAAACTTAGATATGTGTATGAAAACCTTACCTAATTTTTCTCCAGACTTCAAAACAAAGAACACTGAGCCAGAAGAAAGTGGCCAAATAGCCATACTGCATGGCAAGTGCTGTGGAAGAAAACCAGTTTACATGAGGATAAGACAATGTAGTACCTTGAAAAGAATAACAGATACATTTATGTACTGTACAAATGTTTTATTATTATACAGTATAATTCAATACCATTAGAATCAATATGATTATCCTAATACTTTTATGATATTCATCATTATTTTTCATACAACATATGCAATTTCTATTTCTTGTTTTAACCCTAAACACATTCATAAGATATGGATTAATGAGCATTGTCATGTCCTTGGTCACTGGATTATATTATACTGTGATAACTCTTGAAGAGGCTTTCAGGTTTTCTTGCATACAGTACATGCAGGACACTGGCTCTCTAAACCTAAGATGAGTATGATGGCATGATAAATTTAGAACTAACAGGTAATTTAGTGTCATCTGAGTATTAGTTACAGTATTGGTTCAGATTTTAATAATATTTAGCATAACTGCAGAGAAGTTTACTGTAGTCAAGCGCACTTGATTAGTTATCTCTTACCAAGAGGGATTGGAAGGTTTTCAAATGCAGAGTTTGTACTATAAATGGTCAAGGACCAACTTAATAGGATTTACTTAGAACCTAAAATTTTTTTTTTTTTTAATGAGAAACAGCCCACCCGGGCACAGGTCATCGACCTACAATGGGTCGGGGGGGGGGGGGGGGGCATAAATATTAAGAGGCAAAAAAGAGTACTGTACTGTACTGTACTGTACTATTTTAGTCTACACCACAAAGATGGCCACCCCACCAGACATCACAACCTCTTTTCCTCCGACCTGACAACTCTATAGCCAACTCTCCCCCTGATAAAGCCAATCACTTTGGCACCTTATTCTCCTCTAACTACACCTCAATTGATTCCAACTATATCCCTCCTACTCTTCGTCCTACTGAACCTATGCACTTTCCAATAATCTCCACTCGTAGGGCTGCTGGTGTGTTATCCAGGTTGGATGTGAGTAAGGCCTCAAGACCCAAACTTTTCCTTCTTCTTGGAAGCATATCCTGGTTTAATCCATCCCAAAGAAGGGTGGACATCCTAATCCCACTAACTATCGTCCCATTGCCCTAACTTTATCCCTCTCTTAAGATTTTTTTAAACTATCTTGAACTCTCATTTTCTTCGTCACCTTCAACGCCACTCTCTTTTGTCGGATCACCAGTATGGCTTTCACCAGGCGAGATCTACTGGTGATCTGCTCTCCTATTGCACCCATCTTTGGTCATCCTCTCTTAGGGATTATGGGGAAACTTTTGTCGTGGCCCTCGACATCTCCAAAGCATTTGACAGGGTATGGCACAAGTCTTTGCTTTCTAAACTTCCCTCATATGGTTTCTCTCCCCCACTTCCTCTTATTTCCAGCTTCCTTGACAACCGATCTATGGCAGTTGTTGTCGAGGGATCGAACTAACTTTTTCTCTACCAATAGTGGTGTCTCAGAGTGTTCTGTTCTTTCACCTATTCTCTTCCTTCTGTTTATCAAGGATTTACTTTACACTGACTAATTCTAACCATTCTTACGCTGATGATTCTACTCTTCACTCTTCTTCACATTTTCCCTTTTCCTCTAACTCTCAAACTAAATCAGTTTCTAGAGCTGATATCATTACATGTATCAATTACATCCAGCGAGGAAGTTAGATAATGTTTTTTGGTTGGTTTAGTCAGGTTCTAGTAAATGTTACCTCTTAAAATACTTACTACAGTATAATAAGAACATCTGAAAAATTTGAACAATATTAAACAACTCCTTCTGGTGGTAGTGGGGTTCTCATACATTACCAATAAATGAAATCAAACGACGTGTTCTGGTGTTAGCCATCCGGTCCGACTAATTACCCAAATGTAGCCAAATATAGCCGGAATGAAGTCAAATAATGGTCCTAGATGAATAAATCGGACTGCTAATCACTTCTCGACTAGTATTTGGTGTCAGAAAGTCACAAAAAATTGGAAAACTTACTTTAATCCGAGTTAATAAATCGCGTGCATGTACCGACGGAGCGAGGAATTACCCAAATGTAGCCGCAATGAAGTCAAATGATTGTCGTACAAGCATAATTCGGGCTGTGAATCACTTCTCGATTATTACTTGGTGTCATAAAGTAAAAAAAAATTGGTAAACTTAATTTAATCTGAGCTGGGTTAGGTTAGGTACATGCACTTGATCTATTAACTCAGATTAAATTAAGTTTACCAATTTTTTGTGACTTCGTGACACCAAATACTAGTCGAGGTTAGGTTAGGTTAGGTTAGGTACATGCACTTGACCTATTAACTCAGATTAAATTAAGTTTACCAATTTTTTGTGACTTTGTGACACCAAATACTAGTCGAGAAGTGATTGGCAGTCCGATTTATTCATCTAGGACCATTATTTGACTTCATTGCGACTACATTTGGGTAATTCCTCGCTCCGTCGGTACATGCACGCGATCTATTAACTCAGATTAAAGTAAGTTTTCCAATTTTTTGTGACTTTGACACCATATACTAGTCGAGAAGTGATTGGCAGTCCGATTTATTCATCTAGGACCATTATTTGACTTCATTCCGGCTATATTTGGCTACATTTGGGTAATTAGTCGGACCCCCTTCAAGAGTCATTCACATTAGGTGTAGACTGAAGATGCAGTGGTGTGTTTGTGTTTGTGTTTCCATGCATCTCATGAACTCTTTTCAGACTAAAATAATATAATTTCTTTCAAAATAATGCTTAAATGATAGAAAACTTACCAATTGCAATGCATGACATCTTACTCGTGTTGTTATTAAGGAATGACTGGCAGATGTTGCTGGAGAAGGCCAATATGAGTGAAAGGACATGCCACAGCTGATACCAGCCACCATTTTTTAGAAGTTCTGGCACCTTGCAGTAACACACCACCGTTAAGGACATGAAGAAGAGAGAGATAAACTGACATATTGGATACAATATTTCACGAACGTTGTCCAATGTTGTGAGGAAATTCACACAACCTAACGCACTGGTCTCATATTTGTTAAGGCCATCAAAGAAGGTGTCCATGCAATATTCAGTTGGAGGAAGACTTTGTTTCCTGTATGTTATATACCCAGATCCATCTAAGGTGAAGTTTTTAATTCTTGTTTGGGGAGAACACAATGCTAGCCCTGTTACTGTTTCATAACTTGGTGGCCTGGACGTGAATGGTGGGATAAAAGTAATGTTACCATTGGGAACACATCTATGGATGGAAGAGTTCATTATTTCTCCAAGTTTACAACACTTGCGCACACAAATTTTACCATCACATTTTTTGTGGTGAAGTTCTCGTGGATTAGAGTAACATAAATTGGCTGAGTAGGTCACAGATCCATTAGGGTTTTGCTGTCCGTCCACACAAAAATCAGGAGGAAATGAATAAATTTTTTTCAGCACAGTTTCTGGTTGATCCCAAATGTGAACCATACCTGTGGGAATCGCTACTATGACAGAATCTTTAGAATTTAGTGATAATGTTTTCATTGGATCCTGGGTACATGTGACTGGGTTGTGGTGGTTTCTGATAACTGGCCATTCAACTGATTTCTTTTCGATACCAGCAGCAATGGGTGGCATCAGTAAGTCTGGGGATTGGGCTGGATGACACAGAGTATCCTTAAGTGCTTCACCAGGAGGACAACAGCGGGGTACAGAGGGAGGAGGAATACACGCCTTCAACATCCAGGTAAGATTCTCTCCATAGTCCAAGTAATGGATGACACAGTAGTTATTGATGCGGAGACCACTGAGATAACCAGCTGCATCGTTCAAGACTATGTCACCACGATCACGTAGAAAAAACTGCCCTTTTGTGAAGTTCATCTCTCTGTGATCATCATCAACTTCACAGTGAAGGTCATGCACGATGACATTCAAGTCAGTCATGAGTTTCTGGAATAATTTTTTTAGGTTACAATACAATACTGTACTCGGTATAATGTAATCAAAAGAAAATATAAGTGCAGTACATGTATCTGGAAACATGGGATGTAAAGACAGCTATAAAGCCATGGGCTAGAAAAAACATGGGCTGTAAAAACATGGGCTGTAATGATATGGGCTGTAATGATATGGGCTCTAAAGATACGAGTTGTAAAGCTATGTATGGGCTATAAAGATATGGGAGGTAAATCTATGGGTTGTAAAAATATGAGTTATAAAGACATGGGCTATAAAGTCATGGGCTGTTAAGCTATGGGCTATAAAGTCATGGGCTGTAAAGCGTACACTCGCTCATATTAATGGGAAAAGTTTTGAAAAATGTCAATTAGATTTTTGTGAAGGTTGTGTGATAGTTATAATCGGCACGAAAAAGAAGAGAACTTCTCTTACTCTCACTAATGACTGTCCAACCTGACGGTGGGTGACTAGGATAGGAGGTTCAGCTAAACAATTATAGGTCTATCAAGGTGCATAGGAAAAAGTGAATGCCAGTGTTGCCAGACAGACATGACGTAACACAACAATCTTCATTTGCTGTTATTTGAACCAGATTATACAAACAACGGCGAATAAATTTGGGAGTTTCACGGCAAGATTTTACCCGTGTAACAGTTTACCTAAATATAGTACATACACGTTGGCCATTATAAGGTGTTTATTCACGATTTTCCTGCAACTTGTGAATCCCAACAAAGTATTGGTGTCAGGTTGGGTTAGTGATGAACACTGTGATGTGGCATTTAATTTATAATCTACACTGTATGACATACAGTGTATGTGATTCTTTGAATGCTTTGTCCTAAGAGTATTTTTTATTGACAAACTTTAATAAATGTATACCTTTTCTTTTCATGACAAAACCATACTCTTGTAGCTACAATGGCAATCAATTTTGTTGTACAGATACTCAGTGACAGCAAATAAAATGTGGTAGTCTACTGCTTAGTTCTGTGAATTAAAAGTAATTTTGTGAAAACAAATCTCTGCAGCCTTAATTCTTTCTTCAACATGACACTATCTTTTAAGTGTTTTTTATATACTTGGTACACCCTTTAACACTCGTCTTGCACAACCATATGAACAAGTGTATGTGAACATTTATACTGTTACACCTTTCTCGAGCCCTGGACCCAGCAGGCTTTGATCTGCTGATGACACTCCTTTGTTTTGAGGCGGTTCGACTAATTACCCAAAAGTACCCAAATGTAGCCGCAATGAAGTCAAATAATGGTCCTACATGAATAAATCGGACTGCCAACCACTTCTCGACTAGTATTTGGTGTCAGTCACAAAAAATTGGAAAACTTAATTTAAAATGAGTTAATAGATCGCGTGCTTGTACCGAGGGAGCGAGTAATTACCCAAATGAACCCAAATGTAGTCGCAATGAAGTCAAATGATGGTTCTACAAGCGTAAATCGGGATGTGAATCACTTCTCGATTATTATTTGGCATCATAAAGTCACAAAAAAATTGGTAAACTTAATTTAATCTGAGGGTCAGCGTAGATGGTGTTAAATCTGAGTGGGGCCGTGTAACCAGTGGGGTTCCCCAGGGGTCAGTACTAGGCCCACTCTTGTTCATAAGCTACATAAACGATCTAGATCCTGGGATCAGCAGTGACATAAGCAAGTTTGCGGATGACACCAAAATAGGGCGGCAAATTAATTCAGGGCAGGATGCAAATGCATTACAGGAGGATCTAAATAAACTGCAGGGGTGGTCTGAAAAATGGCAAATGAAATTCAACACCAGCAAGTGCAGCGTACTTAATATTGGAAGAACAAATACTTATAATGTATACAGCCTTAACAACATCAACCTAGAGAAGTCGACTTGTGAAAGAGACCTAGGGGTACTTGTAAGCCCGGACCTACGGCCTAGAAAACAGTACGTTAATGTTCGAAAGAAGGCAAACAGAGTATTGGGTTTTATATCTAGAAGTGTAAGTAACAAGAGTGCAGAGAGGTCTTATTGCAACTATATCTTGCGCTAGTCAGGCCACACCTCGATTCTGCGGTTCAGTTCTGGTGCCCCTATTATAGAATGGATATAAATTCACTAGAGTCGGTGCAGCGAAGAATGACAAAAATGATTCCGGGACTTAGAAACCTTCCATATCAGGATAGGCTAAAGAAACTTAACTTGCATTCCCTAGAAAGACGAAGAGTGCGGGGAGATATGATAGAAGTATTTAAGTGGGGGAAAGGAATCAATAAAGGGGATATAGATAAAGCTCTTTCAAGAAAAGACTTGACCAACACTGGAGCGGGTTCAGGTACATTCAGGAGCCGGTGCATGCCCAGTATTTGCCAACAGTGCGTGACAGAGACGTGACCGATCGCCCGGGCGGCTAGCGAGCCGACCTTTTGGTGAAGAATATAAAGGAAAAGAGACGTGACCGATCGCCCAAGCGGCGAACAAGCCGATCAGTGGCGAAGAGGGTAAAAGTAAAAAGTAAAAGGATTGGACTCGTAGCAACGGATTTACTGTAAGTTGGATAAGTTAGGTTTAGGAGGGGGATAGGAAGAAACTGGTTCACAAATAGGGTGGTGGACGAGTGGAACAAGCTTAGCAACTTTGTAGTAAGTGCGGGAACTCTGGAAAGTTTTAAAAGGAGGCTAGATAGATTCATGGATGATAGAAAGTGGTAATAACTCTCGACAGGAGCTGCCATGCACAGGCCTATTGCAGACTCCTTATTTTCTTATGTTCTTATGTTAGGTTAGGTACATGCACTCGATCTATTACTCAGATTAAATTAAATTTACCAATTTTTGTGACTTAGTGACACCAAATAGTAGTCGAGAAGTGATTGGCAGTCCGATTTATTCATGTAGAACCATTATTTGACTTCATTGCGGCTACATTTGGGTAATTAGTTGGACCCGAGTTTGCATCGGGGCGATTTCACCAAAAAGCGGCACAACTCTGGATCTTAAATATCTGCATTATGTAATCGTGTAACTAATTTTACCCCGAGTGTGTACACACTTAAGAGTAAATACAAAGTACAGACGACACACAAAAGTACTGCCAGTCAAACAGTCTCACCTTGGTAGGGAAATCATATTTGCTCTCCCCGTCGATGTAGATACCAGTCGAGGACCGACACCCGTCTGCAGTCAGCACCTGCTCTGGGCCACACTGACACCTGACCAGTTGGTTCGTGCGAGTCGGTACTGTCTTGCTGGTTCCCTCACTGGCTCCTGGCCCTGCCGAGGACCTCGCGGTCATCAAAGGCGGAGTTGTGTGCACCTCATCAGAAATATCTATGTCGACATCCCCCAGAGGTGTAACTGTGCCCACCTCCTTCCAGGTGTCGGGTGTGTCATGTTTAGGGTCACTAACAACACCTGTGCTTGTTGGTGCCTCTGTCAAACTTTCATTACTGGTGAGGGAGGAAGGCGGATGGTATTGTGAGGTTGTATTGGCGAGTGGAGGGAGCGTGGGAGCCCTGGGCATCGCTGTGCTCATCACCACCATCACCCCCAACACTGCCACTCTTATACACAACATCTTTCAGCTTTGTAAACTCGACGGGTATGCTTACTAAACGCCCAGAATCACTGGTATTGCCTGAACGACCAAGAATTTATCTAAGTCACATTTAAACTGTTAAACCGCACAATCAAGGGAAGCGATTTGTTTGACACCAATTTGTTTTCAGTCACATTTTGAGGAGTAGAGGGCGTAAATACATAAATATGGGTAAAATTAATTTTCACAACCAGGAAAATCCAAGCAGGTAAATAATCCAGCGGACGAGACACTTCACCCGACCACGGACGTCAGCTTGGGACTACAACGCCGCCTTTCCTTTACGCTACAACTTGGCAAGTCGGCAGCAGGATTGCCAACTCGGATTTTCAAATGTCGCTAGGTTGGTACCTAAAAGTAGCTAAATCTTCCATGGAAAGTCGCTAGCTATTATTCCCCCCCTTCAGTAATTTGATGCAAATAATATTTTCATAATGCCGACTATAATGGACGGAGTATAAATAAAATGCATTATGTAAAAATAAAAATATTATTTTTTTTAAAGTTTAATGTGCACACTTACCTATTATTCAATAGTAATTGCATCCCAGTCCTCTTCGTAGTCGTCGGCAGTGTGAACAACTGTAGAGCTGGAAGCATGTGAAGTGCTTGGTTCAGGTTCTCGTGCAGATATCTTGTAACTGTATGCCTCCACAGTCCCTATCTTTCTTAAAATATCACTAGGAAGTTCTTAACTTGCACAACAGGTGTTCTGTCTTTTTAACCTATACTTTATTGTAAGAATTGCCTTTAATGTCGATAGTTTCATTTTGTTGCGCAATTTTGATTCACAAAGTTCATATTACTAAATGTGCGCTCTACATCTGCGTTTGAATGTGGAAGAGATAAGGCAGCGAGTGCAATTTCAGCCATTTCACGGTAAGGGTTTTCACCTGTCGCATCTCTGTAATTTGCCACTTCTGACCACAATTTTAGGGTGTTAGATGCATGGACGGGCTGACATCATGTGATCAGGAAATAGACGTGTCCCTCCTTCTGTACCACGACCCGTTCAAATGTATTAAACTTTTCTTATTATTTATTGTCCCTGTAACCCCGTTGCTATATATTATGGCTCGAAATTAGGAAAACTGAGTTTTCATGGACAGTCCAAAAGTATCCAGAAAGTCGCTAGATTTCTGTGGATATCTCTAGATTGCGACAAGTCGCAAATCGCTCTAAAATGTCGCTAGAAAAAAACAAAAAGCTCTAGATCTAGCAACAAAGTCGCTAAGTTGGCAACTCTGGTCGACAGTCCACAAGCCCTGCCCAGCCACAGGAACACAGGTGCCAGTTAATATTTATTTGCAGTATTTTGAGCGGCGGCGCGTATCCACGGCGAAAACACATTACTAGTACTGTAACTGGTTTCTACTTACTTTTGCTACCTCAGTGACAATCGACAACTAATGAAAGGAACATGTCAAATACTGCCGCTGTGTTGTGATGACAGAAGATTCACGTAAGCATGTGTAGTCACAAAAAATCTATCTGCTCACCTGGGTCGATGTGTTTGAATATGAAGACAATGTACAGGTAGATATACTCCTAGGTACACACCACGTGTAGTCTAACGTGAACTCCGTATGATTCCCTGTTGGGTGCTGTAATGCTTCTGCGCTTCGCCTTATACAGAATATATGAGGGGTGTCCAATAAACTAGTCCCCACGCTGCGTGGAGCAAATCTGAATATGAAAATCTACAGTTGACCGTATGTGTGTGTGTGTTCAGTTGATGGTGGGCGTGTCCAGATGACTGTATGTATCCTGGCGAGTGAGTGAGTGTACTTGGGTTCACACAAAGGAGTGTTAGTTACAAGACTGGCAAGGTTATCTTAAGAACATAAGAAAATAAGGAGTCTGCAATAGGCCGGTTGGCCTGTGCATGGCAGCTCCTGTCGAGAGTTACTACCACTCTCTATCATCCATGAATCTATCCAGCCTCCCTTTGAAACTTTCCCGCGTTCCAGCACTTACTACACAGTTGCTAAGATTGTTCCACTCGTCCACCACCCTATTTGTAAACCAGTTCCTTCCTATCTCCCTCCTAAACCTAAACTTATCCAACTTGAATCCGTTGTTCCGAGTCCTATCCTGCTCGGATATTATAAGAACTTTATCTATATCACCTTTATTGATTCCTTTCACCCACTTGAATACTTCTATCATATCTCCCAGCACTCTTCGTCTTTCTAGGGAATGCAAGTTTAGTTTCTTTAACCTATCCTGATATGGAAGGTTTCTAAGTCCCGGAATCATTTTCGTCATTCTTCGCTGCACCGACTCTAGTGAATTGATATCCATTCTATAATAAGGGCACCAGAACTGAACCGCATAATCGAGGCGCGGCCTGACTAGCGCAAGATATAGTTGCAATAAGACCTCTGCACTCTTATTACTTACACTTCTAGATATAAAACCCAATACTCTGTTTGCCTTATTTCGAACATTAACGCACTGTTTTCTAGGCCGTAGGTCCGGGCTTACAAGTACCCCTAGGTCTCTTTCACAAGTCAACTTGTGACTATATCTTGCGCTTGTGAGACTTCACCTGGATTATGCATTTCAGCTTTGGTCACCGTACTACAGAATGGATATCGAATCCCTGGAAAGCAAACAGAGGAGGATTACAAGACTAATCCCGGGCATTAGGAACTTTGAGTACAGAGACAGATTAAAGCATCTGAATTTGCACTCCCTCGAGAGACTTAAGTGAGGGTCGATATGATCGAGGTGTATAAATGGAGATCAGGGCTAAAGAAAGGTGATAACAAGTGTAACATAGAAGGGTTACACTTCCCTGTATATACACCCGATTTATCACCTCTATATACACGGTTTACGACCGCTAAACTACTAGTTGCCAACAGGCCAACGAGAAAAACAAAGAGATAGGAGTTGGTTCCCGATTGGTGGAAAACCTTGCCGGCTTTTGAGGGGCAGGCGATGTCTCTTCTGAGCTGTCACCAACAGCGGCTCCTGGTTCTCCCCGTTCTGTCGTGGAGTGATCCACTGTTCCGGCACTAACCTGTACACGAGGATTCTACAGGCCCTCTAGTTGTAACGTGTATTAGTACAGCCGAGTACATTATTTTTCACCCTTGTATATATGTTTGTGTTTATTTTAAGTATACTATTTAAAAATCACTCCTATTTTTCACGTCCAATTATTTATACTGTGTTGGGTAATGTTATGTCAACCATGAGTGTGGTACCTACTATTCAATTAAGCCAAGTAATGCTGTAATAACTAAACCTACAGTAAAAGGTAGCTAGAAAAGTTTACAATACAAACCGATTGTCACTTGTTACGGAATTGGGCATGAGTTTTACAAGGCATTATAACAATCATTTCAACCAAAAAGCCCCTAGACACGCACAGGTAAAGAAAGTATTTAAATTGAGATAAGTTAAATTAAAGTAACTTTAGACATTTGCCTTCTTGATT
This sequence comes from Homarus gammarus, assembly GCA_958450375.1. Lineage (NCBI taxonomy): Eukaryota > Metazoa > Arthropoda > Malacostraca > Decapoda > Nephropidae > Homarus > Homarus gammarus. The sequence goes on along the minus strand of CAUDMG010002649.1, from coordinate 2,249,940 downwards.
GCTGTTTCCATAATACAAGGTACTTAAATTATCCAACCAGAAGCGAACTCCTAGCAATGGTTTTAAATTAGACCTATTGAGATTTAGGCGCTAGATTGGTAAATATTGGTTTGGAAATATATCTGAAGTGGAACAAAATACCAAACTTCATCATTCACTCGAACACGCTGGGTAGCTTCAAATACAGATTGGACGGATATACAGTATGAGCGATTGGGGTTGGGTGTAAACGGGACTGCCCAGTATGGGCCAACAGACCCACTGCAGGGTTTCCGGGGGGGGGGGGGGGGGGGGGGACGGCGTGTGTGTGTGTGTGTGTATTCGGGGCACTATGGCTACACAAAAATCCATACCTCCCGACGCTCGACATTAATGTGGACAGGATACGCTTCCTGTGCTAGCTTTCTTTCCTAGTCGAACATACTAACGTATGCGTCACCAGCCTGGTCGTCTTCTCTCAACTCTACCCAACAACGTCAGCTAGAGAAGGTACAGAAAAGGGCCTGCAGAATCATGCTCGGTGCAGACTACTCCGGCTTCAACAACGCTCTCTCCACCCTGGAAATGCCATCCCTCAGTGACCTCCACCACCAAGCACTAGCAAGGTTTGACAGTGGACTACTGCACCATCCTCTTCATCGCCACCTCCTGCCACCGGCAGTCACCCGCCCACCTCGCGCAGTCCGCCACTACAACAAAATTCAGCCCATAAGAACCCGAACTGATAGATATAAGAATAGCACCATCCCATCTATTGTTAAAAGAATAAACAACTCCTGATTTCTGTACTGTACAGCCCTGTAAATGTACCCAACGCATATCATTGTCTAAATCAGGGGTTCTCAACCAGAGGGGGAATTCAGGTTTTCAGGGGGGTGGGGGGGAACTGATTCGGGAGCAAGAGATAGATATGTTCGATGAGAAATCAATCACAGAATTTGGGCTCTTCGTATCTACAGTAAGGAACTTGGTGTAAATATCTGAATAATAATAATAATAATAATAATAATAAAATTTCCCTGAAAAATAGAAATATTTAGCTACGTCAACATATAATTTTCCTTGCCTTTTCTGGTCAGTAGCTGTCACTCTTTCTGGTTTTGGCCAGGCAGTGTGTCCTGTACTGTTCGTTTTTAGAGCATATTTACGCTGTATTTTTTCACGGTGAGTAAGCACATAACGTGGAATGTGTGTGTGTGTGTTTATTTCGCCTAAAAATTAACCGCCTTAATGCAAACCTAACCCAACTCCCTAAATAATGTTAAGGTGGTTGATCTTTAGGTGACAGAAGCTCGGGTTGGAGACTCTTCATTCATAGTGAGCCACATCAAGTTGGTAACCTGCATTTGATGTTGGCTCATAAGGTGGAAAGAGGCGCCAGACGAGTTAACACAAGGCATTAAGAACCAGTCACTTACTGCGTCATCCTTAGTAAAAACAAAAACGCATGGGAATAGATCAATCGGACAGGTGGACATTGAATCGACTGTATGGGTGTTATACTGGACCAGACTTGAGCGTCTTTATAACCCAAGTCTTGGTGGTAGGGACGGAGAGGAGGGTGGGGGGGAGAGACAACAGATAAGATCACAGAGAATAAAGGGGAGGGAGTAACACAATCAATGAGAACAGGAAGAGGGAGGGGGGGGGGGGGGGTCACGCCAGATAACCATCATCACATAAATAGCAAACTATACACGCTTTGCAAGTGTCAAACAAACCGGATTTACTTGTGTAAATATATTTTGCTGGGAATACCGTAGCTGTGACCTTCCTGGTGTGATGGCACGACGGCAACTGATTTGGTCTGTATCCGAGGGATTAAAAAAAAAAAATCCAAGTCTTAGGAATGCAGAAATATTTCTTTAAAATTACATTATAAAACTGCCAATTTTTCTTCGAATAATATAAAAGTGGAAGCAAAATCTAAGTCATTGCATTCACTGACAAAGCTATCTTAGGCGGCAGATTCCCTATACAACTTAACCAACTAATCCTACAGAGTCTAGGCAACAATTTACACAAAACAAAGATATCATCTAGGCTCTAGATGATACCTTTGATTCTAGAGTATGTAATTCCCTTTGTAGCCAGTACCAGAATTAAGTCAATATGTTTAAGAAGTTCACAAAGTTGTAAGTAGATAAATAAAGCCGGCCGTGTCATCCAAACATAGTTGACCCAGCTTGTCCCATTACGACTATCATACCGCTGAAACTCTACCACGGCAAGGTCAGTGCCCCTGTAGGAGTGATAATCAAACTATCATTAATGATTCGTTGAGTAGCCGACACGGTGGGTTGACCTGGCCTATACCCCAGTACACCTGGGAGGGACACAGGGCCGTCTTCTCCAATGGCCAGTTATACCAGGGCCCACTGCAGCACCTTAGTACTGAAGTTAAGTCATCAGTGCCAACACGACCTGAACCCATTAACGGTAAGCTGACATCTCCGATGGCCACCTCGTCATTGAAGGAAGTGACGGAGGGAAATGCTAAGTCCTGGACCAGCAGTCAGGGTGTACAATGCCCAAGGGATCTTTGTTGAGGTGCGACGCCTTTCTTTAATCTCTCGCCCGTTGTTCAGCCACGAAGGACGAACTAAAAGGACACATGTGGACGAATATTTTAACCCTTTGAGAACGATGACTTGATCCTTTCGTTCTCAAAGGGTTCAAATTTGTACTAGAGAATTATTACAACCTGAAAGTGACGCCAACCAAGTGTTTTATTTCTTCGACTTCCAAGGCTGATCGTTAAAAAGATTCCATTGTGTTTGGATTAACACAATAGCCGCTACATATTGTGTCGTAACCAAACACTTCTACCAGAGGAAGAGTGTCCTAACAAAACAGTAAGGAGAAAAAATAATATATTGGGTGAAAACATAACGATATTTTACTAGTAACGTTTATAGAGGACAAGGAGAAAATAATCTCATGGTTCATGTACAGGAGAAAGTACTCTCAAATGTAGCAAGAAAAATGAGCGAGTCAAGTCCGTCACCGAGTCAGAGTGAATCTGTAAATGGACGAGTCAGTGAGTTCAAAGGTAAGGGAGTGATTGAGACGGAATGGGAGAGTTGGTGCAAGTCAGTAAGTACAATCCATGAGTAACTGCACAGTAGTGGTACAGTCTCACCTAAAAGTTCGTCAACTCTCCCAGCCAGCTATTGCTGCACTGCCTGCTTCAGGTATATGAACTTGAGTCTGTTACTTCGAACCTTTAGATTCATTCGTATCAGTTTCATGTTCTGGTTGGTACTGAAACAGTTTGAAACACCTGAAGCAGGCAGTGGAGCATTAGCTGGTTGGGAGAGGTAACGAACTTTTGGGTGAGACTGAACAACCGGCATGAAGCAGTGGTACAGACCGTGGCAGAATGCAATACTGTACTTATCATTATGTGAATATAGTGCAGTACAGCAGTTTCATGCCTGTATGCCGAAATGAACTGGGGAAAGGTACAGGACTATCACCATATACTGTACCTCTCACACACCTTCACTGGGCACTAAAGCTATCGCCACTACCATAAATGGGAGAATTTTAACCAGTCGTTGGAATTCAGTTGTGTACTCATTTTCAACCGCTGTGAATATGAAGAGCGAAGATTATAGCGTCATAACGATTACGGAATGAGGTCACACCACTCATGGCTTGTGATTAGAGTCGTTGTATTTCACCTAACCTGAATTACAATAGGAGGAGGGATTACAATACTCAGGGGATTACACAAGTATGGATTACATGGAGATGATGGGACTGTCCTCCATCCCAACACCCTCTCCACTCCTCAATCCTCCCCAATATATACTCTCCCCCCCCCCTCCCACAGACACGCAATGAGGGGACCTCCCGGGGCAGCAACACGTGAGACACAGTACTCCAACTTTTCCTGGTCTATGAAAATCCACAGTAGTCGATGAGCTGCGTGGTGGCATGCGTGGAGGACTGCCTGTAGTGCGGTGATAGTCTTTTTAAACGATGGCACTTGTCCGCCTCAGTATGTAGTTTAACATCTTTTGTTATCGCCGCTGGCTTCAACTAGTGCTGGCGTTGCCTTACCCGTACAAACTTTAAATATTTCGGCCTGCGATCACGAGCGGCGCCCCCCCCCCCCCCAGGGGTGAGATAGAACATAATCTGTGTCTTGCGTACCTTCACCCCGAAGCCGAAATGTGTACAGTATACGTGTTTTCGTCGGTGTTCAGGTTCTGCTGTAGGTCATGTTCACTATGAACGACGAGGGTGAGGTCATCTGTATTTATTGTAGTTCAGTGTTGGAAACGACCGATGAGTGTGTCCTTGCCTGGACTTGTCTAATGTTAAACAGTCCCTTCATCCGGTATTGGATATCCACCCTTTGGTTAGCTTGGCACTAGCGCCAGAGTTGTGTTACAGCTGTGACGAATATCGGTGGACAACCAAACCGGCTGGGGGTCCTCCAAAGGGCTTCCCTGTTAACGTTCAAAAGCCTCGGTAAGTTCGACGAAGGTCACACACAAGTCAGTGCTGTTTTCTCTTCAGTAACTGGCGAGCAGAACAGTCTAAAGGTGCAGGACGGTCTGAAGTCGCATAAACAGAGATACGAACACATTAAAACGAACACGCACCGCGAGACAAGCACAATACGTATGAGGGAGAGAGAGGTGGTGGGAGGTCAGGGACACATCCCCCCAGCAACAGCCCCCTCGGGGGCACTCTAAAAAAATCTAATCCCTCAGGCAGGTCTGGTTTGTGTCGTGTTTAACCAGGAAAACCTGTGCACCGCACACACTTTACACGCACGCGCACACTCCCAACTCATCAAACACCATATAATACATTCAATACAATAGTACTTCCCAGTAGAACACAATATGACGAGATAAAGCAGATACTGTGGCAGCTGTTGTGCTGTAAGTGTATAATACGTCCTGGTATCTTTCGCTCTGCATATTCACTGTTGATTGAATATGAAGTATATATTGTTTTTATTTATTTTATTTAATTGATTCTAGGCCGTGTGAGAGTTGATCAGAATTACACCAAGTCTTGACTAAATAAGTTCACCTCACACCATCAAATTAGGATTACAGAATCTTTCCCATTACACTGAATCACCTTACAATTATCGCCTTACTGGTGTTAAGTGAACGTATTTGTTTAAGGCCAAGTCAACGCAATGTTTTCAAAGTATTGGGTATTACCAGTGTGTCGTAAGTGAACCAGTTAAGTTTTATTCCCACTTGTTCATTTACGAGGAATATTGATTTTATTAACTTCTGAGAATGTAACACCTTCAAACACAGCCCTGGCATCTTGGCCTTAAGGCGATACTTCTGGGAGTGATGGTGGGACACAGGTTTAATGGTACTACATAATGGTGATGACACAGGTAATGGTACTACATAATGGTGATGACACAGGTACTGGTACTACAGAATGGTGATGACACAGGTAATGGTACTACAGAATGGTGATGACACAGGTACTGGTACTACAGAATGGTGATGACACAGGTACTGGTACTACAGAATGGTGATGACACAGGTACTGGTACTACAGAATGGTGATGACACAGGTACTGGTACTACAGAATGGTGATGACACAGGTACTGGTACTACAGAATGGTGATGACACAGGTACTGGTACTACAGAATGGTGATGACACAGGTACTGGTACTACAGAATGGTGATGACACAGGTACTGGTACTACAGAATGGTGATGACACAGGTACTGGTACTACAGAATGGTGATGACACAGGTACTGGTACTACAGAATGGTGATGACACAGGTACTGGTACTACAGAATGGTGATGACACAGGTACTGGTACTACAGAATGGTGATGACACAGGTACTGGTACTACAGAATGGTGATGACACAGGTACTGGTACTACAGAATGGTGATGACACAGGTACTGGTACTACAGAATGGTGATGACACAGGTACTGGTACTACAGAATGGTGATGACACAGGTACTGGTACTACAGAATGGTGATGACACAGGTAATGGTACTACAGAATGGTGATGACACAGGTAATGGTACTACAGAATGGTGATGACACAGGTAATGGTACTACAGAATGGTGATGACACAGGTAATGGTACTACAGAATGGTGATGACACAGGTAATGGTACTACAGAATGGTGATGACACAGGTAATGGTGATGACACAGGTAATGGTACTACATAATGGTGATGGAACACATATCCTTTCTTAACCAGGTAACACCACCACTTCCTTGCCTAACCAGACAACAGACACAAAACCCAAATAAACTGAATCATTAAAGTGTCAGATAATAATAATAATAATAATAATAATAATAATAATACGCATATGAAAAAAGAACGCAAGTTTGAAATAAATAAATAATGTAAATAAATAGATAAAAATAACAAAATAATAAAAAAAAACGAAATACAACGTACGAAATTTTTTTTAAATTACTGGAAATATAGTATAACCCCAAAAAATTCATCCATTGAAATACTGTCAAGACACACGAATCACTTCAAGATGGCGAACACAATAACAACAACTACGACACAAGGAAAATTCCGTCTGTCTTGAGTGATTGAGGGAGGTAAGCAGAGAAGGTGGGGAGGGAAGATGGGAGACAAGGAAGGAGGGAGTGAGTGGAGGATACGAGTGAGGCTGTTCTGTTGTACAAGGCCACGATCCACACCAATTATCCTGGAGGGAAGGGATGGTGGGGAGAAGAGGGAAGATAGTAAATGGAGGGCAAATAAGAGAGATAAAGAGGGGCGGAGACTCACTCACTCACTCCCTGTTATTGAGTAAAATTATGACATTAAGATTCGCATTCATGTACGTAGTTCCCTGAGTGTATGAGCTATAATGGTGTATACATCCCTGAGTGTATGAGCTATAATGGTGTATACATCCTTGAGTGTATGAGTGATAATGGTGTACACATCCCTGAGTGTATGAGCTATAATGGTGTATACATCCTTGAGTGTATGAGCTATAATGGTGTATACATCCCTGAGTGTATGAGTGATAATGGTATACACACCCCTGAGTGTATGAGCTATAATGGTGTATACATCCCCGAGTGTATGAGTGATAATGGTGTACACATCTGGCTGGCATAACTCAACTGTACGTAATTTATATCATTAAATACCGAGACTGACCCGCTGGTGTGGTGCAAGAAGCGGCGGTGACAGACAACCTTCAGCCTTGGTGTATAACGGGAGGTATAGTGCCAAGGTGTGTCTTGTGATGCTGCAGGTGGTGGTGGTGGTAAGGGTTGGTAAGTAGAAAGATAGTTGTACGTTAGTGGTGGTTGTGGGTAGTGGTCAGGGTAGTGGTAGTGGTAGCTAATGTTGTAGTGGGTGGTTTGCTGGTGTTTGGAGGTGATGGTAGTAGTAGTAAGAGAGATGCCGGTGGTAGAGGGAAGAGGTGGATGGCGATTGTGGCAAGATTTATGGTGGTGTTGTCAGGAGGTGGAACCAAATTGAATGGAATAACTGAAAGGTGTTGTCAGGACGTGGGAAATAGCTGACAGGTGTCATGTGAAAAGATATAAATTTGTTCAGTGGGTGAACGTAAAGACTGTATTAGTATAGGAGAAATGTTGTCACGGTGTGGAAACAGGAGACGAGTTGTCAAAAGAGGTTGGTGATGGTGTATTGAGAGGAGAGTGGGTGTTTGTGGTGCAGGAGTAACGTGCGAAACTCTCACTACTGTATCCCGGGTTTGATCCCCTCCGGGACAGATGCGAGAACGATGTTATCCAATGTAACCTGACCAAACATCGCAGGTTTTACCGGGTACTGATGGTTCCTCCTGTACCAACACTGATAAGGAACGATAAAACATTACATAGTTGTCAGGTGGTGTTGTCAAGAGAAGCTGTTGTTATTAGCGGAGGCGCTATCAAGAAACAGTCAGGAGATGGTAGTGTTAGGTTACGTCATCAAGAATGATGTCAGGTGGAACAATTTAAAAAGCAGCAGGAGGAGGGTGTTGTCAGCGGTGACACCGAGCGTGACGCCGTCCTGAGAGATGTTATCAGTGAGAAGCAGGTGGTGAGTGAGGGCTGGACATCTCACCACCACCTGCCCTCACGAGGTACACGAAATAAAAACAAAAAACAGGCATTTCTCAACAACTTCCTCTTATTACTCTCTCTGTGTTTGTCTCCAGGTCACCGCCGCCCCGTGCCCTAACTTACAGCGCTGTGACCCAATCGTTGTTCTAGTTGGCACCTTCACCAGTACCTGTTTCAAGCACCTCGGCGTCTCTTACACCGACCCGCTGATATTGTTATATTTATCAGTATAATGGACAGCGCCGCTACTTTCTTGAAACAAACAAAAAAAGGTAAAACGAATTGGAAAATCACTGTTGCCTGTCACGTTATTGCGACCCTCACTGTTTATCACGTGTTATATGGTCAGTTCAACAATACCTTAAATTAAACGTATTACAAATTGCTCTGTTTGTTATAGCAAGAATTGAACAAACGTCCACTTTATCATCACTACTCGTCATTAGACCTATTATTACAAAACATCCAGTCAGTGGTGATGCTGTCAGCCAAATATTTCCGTCACACAAATTCCGTGACTAATGAAAGTTTCTAAAGCTCTTCTACTGAAACTACAGCACCTCATCTTAATTTATCTTTGAAACTTTTTAGCTTGTTATTAGACCGACAGATAGCAAATTCTCTGCAGCTCACTGTTAGCAGATACTGACCATGTGGTGTATAAAGTGTCGTAAATGAAATTGAGCATTTACCAGTGTCGGTTTAGCCTGGAGGGACTCGCACTTATCTTGTTACACTTCACACTCGCCTACAGCAATAACCTTCAAGACAATGGCAGGTGTGCATAACCAGCGATGAATTTATTGTGTGGTATTACTGCTGCCATAAAAACAATTTATCATCTGTATTTCCAATGGCAACTGTACCGGAACTTTGTGTACGAGAGAGGAACTATCGTTGTAATTATTTAATTACACTAATTTACACTTATTATCCAGTACACTACCCTTTTCAGCAGCTTATAATACTTATACTTAATAAAGATTTCTAATTGTATTAGGTCCATATTTCTCTAAGTGTAATCTGAATGAGTTGCAACAGTGAATTAACTATGACGGAGCTACGTATTTACCACTGCCCTCCCTCCCGAGTCGGAATACAACAGTACAGACAAAAGCATTGATTAGAACAGATGGCCATTACTACCCCCCCCCCCCCCCAACCCTTTATCTTCACTCTCGTCTTTGTACAAAACCGTAAGCGATGTAGCTAGAAGCACTTACCTCTACCCAAGTGTGTCAATTTATTTTTTGTATTATTGGTGGTGGCGAGTTTATGTACTAACCTAACCTCATCTTACCTCACCTTACGTAACCTAACCTAGAATAAGTGCTTAAACATGTTGTTGTTAAAGCTCAGTTATGTCCCTTAAGGAACATTCACAGGACTTCTAGAGAATAAAGTTGACTAAGGAACTTGCGGGAGGGAAGTTCAGGTGTGCGTCGTAGCCTCGAGTCAGGTGAGCATAAAAATGACCTCTGTACAACGTTTATATCCACACAAACGGTAGAATGCCAGAGACCAAAACCGAAAGAAAATAAAGAAAAAAATCGAATATCAACTCAAGACTGCAAATCTATTCAGGTAATCTTAAGAACATAAATAAGCTTGAAAGTTTTACCGATCTAAGCTGGGGAGTTTGTGTATAACCCTGCTGAGAAACTGTGGTAAGATGCAGGTATACGTACAACACCCACAAAAATCCTGTCGCCTCTCCTCCTGTACTACAAACCCCGAGATTCAGAATCGTGAATCCGAAACATTTATGAACAGAATAATGCAACATTGTCTACTGTTTCGTGTTCACGTGTCTTTAAATCTCGGGGATCGTGGTTAAGAGGAGAAACGACAGGACTTTTAATGGGTGACTGTACATGCTGACTATGGGCGTGTGTAAACTTTTTGTACAATTGTACACAGAGTGAGGGCATTGAACATTATACACATCTTAAGCAAAACAATACTAAGTTAAGACGATGAATACAGAATAGATGATAGAGATGATACACAGAGTAAGAAGTGAAGAGACAACAGAGGAGGGAGGAGCTACCTAATTCTCTCTTCCTTCGTATGTTAGCTTACGTCAACACTCGCCTCTTACGGCCCCAGGACCTCCACCAAAGCAAATATTCCACGAAGGATCGTCCTCCGCGCCCGCCTCCCCCACTACCCGAGACACGCAGCCGGCCTCCCCCACTACCCGAGACACGCAGCCGGCCTCCCCCACTACCCGAGACACGCCGCCGGCCTCCCCCCACTACCCGAGACACGCCGCCGGCCTCCCCCCACTACCCGAGACACGCCGCCGGCCTCCCCCCACTACCCGAGACACGCCGCCGGCCTCCCCCACTACCCGAGACACGCCGCCGGCCTCCCCCACTACCCGAGACACGCCGCCGGCCTCCCCCACTACCCGAGACACGCCGCCGGCCTCCCCCACTACCCGAGACACGCCGCCGGCCTCCCCCACTACCCGAGACACGCAGCCGGCCTCCCCCACTACCCGAGACACGCCGCCGGCCTCCCCCCCCCATGTTGGTGATGGGAAGAGATTTTTTTTAATATGATCTTTAATTTACTTTACAAGACACTTTACTCAAACTAGCATCAAAATTTTAGTGGTGTCTGATCTTCTGTTGGCTATGATAAAGAAAGTATAACTAAGTTCACTTGCCTTATAAATCCTCAGATGGTCAGGTATAATTTAGTTTACTCCCCTTGGTATATACTGAGACTCACTCTTATAACAACTCATAAGTGTAAGCAGATACAACAAGTAGAGGTGAGCAAATTGTCATAATAAACATCTGCCCCGAGAATGAGAGAGTTCTGAGGCCAAGTACCGGTGCCGATGACCCCACTTGATCATTAGTCCCTCAAGTGGCCACGTAAAAAACAAATACAGATCACTGCCTGAGGTACAGTAGTTGGGGGAAGTAGGTGGGCACAGCCAACTGTTGCTTTAGCTTCCTATGTACACATACACACCAAAGCTGTTCTAACTCGGGAAACTTCCCGGAAACCTGTATGTACATTTACTTCAAGGAAGGACTCTGGTAATCCATCCGGTGCGTTACATCATCTATCATACGTCAACATATTTACTACCTCCTCTTCCCTTTCCCACACTTCCCTCCTTCAGTGATAAGCCTTCCTTCCACCCCCTCTTCACCCCACCCAAACACCGGCCACCAATCAAAGTCCTCAGCCCATCTGCTCTTCTCCCAGCACTGGGCCTCCAGCACTAGCACCCCCCCCCCCCCCCCGGAACTCCCTAAACACAGGAAGCCACCCCCGACACACACACCAACCAGCACCCACACAGTGAGTTCAACAGGTAACGTGCCTAACTGAAGCGAAGTCACGGAGTTGTGCTGTGGTCGAGTGACGTACAGTACCTCAGTCACACTCGTCTGTAACACGTCAAGTTTGATTACCCGCTAAGACACTAGAGTGCTGGTGAGGTCACGTATTACCCCGATAAGACACAAGAGTGCAGGTGAAGTCAGACATAGGTCAACGCAATGGCCTGGACACGGGTATAAGAGACAGACTTGAATATCGGTACAAAAAAAATTACTAAAACTCCTCCAGTGTATAACTATAATAGTCCATCCCTCACTACCATGGCTGGCTGCACTAACACAACCTTGGGTGGGAAAGTGTTTTTAAAGTGTCCACCAAAAACCACCCCAACATATTACCTAACCTGGAATACCGGACAACTCATCAACCGCACTATCCATTTCCCCTAAAACCCAATCCCTTAACTCAGCCCGGGTTTAAATTACTGAAATATAGACAAAGAAAATTACAAATTCATTTACAATTATTCTATCTTATCTAGGGAGGGACAGATCTAGTCAGGAGTTCTCTCGTGCGGGAGGACATGTTAACCACTACCGCCACTAATGACTGTGGTTTTGAGTAATATAGAATATCCTTGACTTGAGGATGTTAAATTTATTATAACAGGGAAGGAAGGAGAGAGGGAGGAAGGAAAGGAAGGAGAGAGGGAGGAAAGAAAGGAAGGGAGGAAAGGGAGGAAGGGAAGAAAGGAGCAGGGCTGTGGAGTCGGAGTCGGAGGAAATTTCGGCTTGTGGAGTCGGAGTCGGTAAAATTGTCCAGACTCCGACTCCGACTGAAGCTATTCTGTTCCTAAAAAAAAATATATGAACTCAGGCATATTCATTGCAGTGATTCCACTGATCCCACTAATTTTCTTAAATTATTAAAAGAATTTATTTCCATTTTATAAGCATTATTATGAATTTATTGTAGCAGGCACAGTATAGCACTATAATTTTGGACGATAGTCTGTTCTTTACCATTTGAAATTTTGAATAATATCAAATTTTGTTTCGTTAAAAACTGCAGAGAGCCTCTCAGCTCCAAAACAATTAGCTACAACCTGTTTTTAGTGAGATTAAGGTAAATTTAATTTAATAACTTAATCATGTAAGGTTTATCCATTTTCCTTAATAAGGTATTCATTTAATGTACATAAATATATAACTTTACTGTAAAAGGAATTGTAGGATCATCATTTAGATCCACATCAGATTATGAGCATAAACAAAATTCATATGCTGAGATTGAACTTTTAGATATACATGTAAATGGTGTTTTCTAGTTAATATCTTGAATTCTTAATCAATTTATTTTTCTTTTGATTAAAACTTTGAAAGTCAAGCCTATCATCTTTTTGTAGTTCTTAAATATCGTCCAGATCATTAATAAAGCTGTAGCAGTATAGCCACGGTGATTTACTTTTTACCTATGCAGGTTACAACATACAAATTACAATTAGGATGGTAGAAATAGTTGTCACAAATAGGCCAAGGAGTCGGAGGCGGAAGCATAAAAATTTGAGGAGTCGGAGTCGAAGGTTTTGTCTTCGACTCCACAGCCCTGGTACCTATACTGAAATTTTGAACAAAACCCATTTTTGGCCGAAAATACTTTTTCTCTCTGAACTAAAATTTAATGTGCCTAACTATTTAAGTACATCCTGAATAATACACAAGCACCAAGAAATGACCTCGAAAACCCATAAGTGGCGAGTATTTAGCATTGGAAAAGAAATTAAAATATTCTAAAAATCATTTGAACACTTTATAAAAGCCATTTGAACAAGTTATAATCAAGATATCAAATTTTGGTTAACAGATCCTTAAGCAGCACATTCAGGAGTACCTATACTGAAATTTTGAACAAAATCCATTTTTGGCCGAAAATGACAAAAATTGTAAGGTTTACCCCTTACAGGATTTTTGGCCTAAAATACTTTTTCTCTCTGAACTAAAATTTAATGTGCCTAACTATTTAAGTACATCCTGAATAATATACAAGCACCAAGAAATGACCTCGAAAACCCATAAGTGGCGAGTAATAAGCATTGGAAAAGAAATTAAAATATTCTAAAAATCATTTGAACATTTTATAAAAGCCATTTGAACAAGTTATAATCAAGATATCAAATTTTGGTTAACAGATCCTTAAGCAGGACATTCAGGAGTACCTATACTGATATTTTGAACAAAATCCATTTTTGGCCGAAAATGACAAAAATTGTAAGGTTTACCCCCTACAGGATTTTTGGCCTAAAATACTTTTTGTCCCTGAACTAAAATTTAATGTGCCTAACTATTTAAGTACATCCTGAATAATACACAAGCACCAAGAAATGACCTCGAAAACCCATAAGTGGCGAGTAATAAGCATTGGAAAAGAAATTAAAATATTCTAAAAATCATTTGAACATTTTATAAAAGCCATTTGAACAAGTTATAATCAAGATATCAAATTTTGGTTAACAGATCCTTAAGCAGCACATTCAGGAGCACCTACGTATACTGAAATTTTGAACAAAATCCATTTTTGGCCGAAAATGACAAAAATTGTAAGGTTTACCCTTTACAGGATTTTTGGCCTAAAATACTTTTTCTCTCTGAACTAAAATTTAATGTGCCGAACTCTTTAAGTACATTCTGAACAATACACAAGCACCAAGAAATGACCTCGAAAACTCATAAGTGGCGAGTAATTAGCATTGGAAAAGAAATTAAAATATTCTAAAAATCATTTGAACATTATATAAAAGCCATTTAAACAAGTTATAATCAAGATATCAAATTTTTGTTACCAGATCCTTAAGCAGAACATTCAGGAGCACCTATACTGAAATTTTGAACAAAATCCATTTTTGGCCGAAAATGACAAAAATTGTAAGGTTTACCCCTTACAGGATTTTTGGCCTAAAATACGTTTTCTCTCTGAACTACAATTTAATGTGCCTAACTATTTTAGTACATCCTGAATAATACACAAGCACCAAGAAATGACGTCGAAAACCCATAAGTGGCGAGTAATAAGCATTGCAAAAGTAATTAAAATACACCTAGACCCCGACTTACGACTACGTGGACTTATGACCGCCTCAGATATAGATAAAAAAAAAAAAAAAAAAAAAAAAAAAAAAAAATTTTTTAAATGACACGCATTTTCTATATCGAAACGTTTCCAGTTAATGTAGTCTCCATGTATAATTAGAAAATTATGGGGGCCCCATGTGCATTCAGCTGACTACATTAAAGGTTAAGTGCTCATTCACACTATATCCATTCCTTATTATTTATTACTTTCACTGATTTGTATCCAATCATCATTATTCATTACTTTTACTGTACTGTATTTCGTTGTAGATTTTTTATTAAAAAAAAAAAAAATTTTTTTTTTTTTTTTTTTTATCTATGTCGGACTTACGACCATGTCGGACTTACGACCTGGATTTGGGTCCCTAACCCCGTCGTAAGTCAGGGTTTAGGTGTATTCGTATGGTCCGAACCTGTCGTTCTGGCACTTTTGGCGAACCGGCCAAAAAAGTATTTTTCGTAAGGTCCGGACATGAATTTTTGTCATTTTTGTCGACCCCGCAAAAAATGAAATTTTCTTAAGGGCCGGACCTGTCGTTCCGGCACTTTTGGCGACCCGGCCAAAAAAGCATTTTTCGTAAGGTCCGGACATGAATTTTTGTCATTTTTGGCAAACACGCGAAAAATGAAATTTTCTTAAGGTCCGGACTTGTCATTCCGACAATTTTGACAAACCGGCCAATAAAGCATTTTTCGTAAGGTCCGGACATGAATTTTTGTCATTTTTGGCGAACCGGCAAAAAATGAAATTTTCGTAAGGTCCGGACCTGTCGTTCCGGCACTTTTGGCGAACCGGCCAAAAAAGCATTTTTCGTAAGGTCCGGACATGAATTTTTGTCATTTTTGTCGACCCCGCAAAAAATGAAATTTTCTTAAGGTCCGGACCTGTCGTTCCGGCACTTTTGGAGAACCGGCCAAAAAAGCATTTTTCGCAAGGTCCGGACATGAATTTTTGTCATTTTTGTCGACCCCGCAAAAAATTAAATTTTCATAAGGTCCAGACCTGTTGTTCCGGCACTTTTGGCGACGCGGCCAAAAAAGCATTTATCGTAAGGTCCGGACATGAATTTTTGTCATTTTTCGCAAACACGCAAAAAATTAAATTTTCATAAGGTCCGGACCTGTTGTTCCGGCACTTTTGGCGAACCGGCCAAAAACGTATTTTTCGTAAGGTCCGGACATGAATTTTTGTCATTTTTGTCGACCCCGCAAAAAATGAAATTTTCTTAAGGTCCGGACCTGCGGTTCCGGCACTTTTGGCGAACCGGCCAAAAAAGCATTTTTCGTAAGGTCCGGACATGAATTTTTGTCATTTTTGTCGACACCGCAAAAAATGAAATTTTCTTAAGGTCCGGACCTGTTGTTCCGGCACTTTTGGCGAACCGGCCAAAAAAGTATTTTTCGTAAGGTCCGGACATGAATTTTTGTCATTTTTGGCAAACACGCAAAAAATGAAATACACCTAGACCCCGACTTACGACTACGTGGACTTACCACCGTCGGAACTTACGACCGCCTCAGATATAGATAAAAAAAAAAAAAAAAAAAATTTTTTTTTTTTTAAATGACACTCATTTTCTATATCGAAACGTTTCCAGTTAATGTAGTCTCCATGTTTAATTAGAAAATTATGGGGGCCCCATGTGCATTCAGCTGACTACATTAAAGGTCAAGTGCTCAGTCACACTGTATCCATTCCTTATTATTTATTACTTTCACTGTACTGTATCCAATCATCATTATTCATTACTTTTACTGTACTGTATTTCATTGTAGATTTTTTATTAAAAAAAAAAAATTTTTTTTTTTTTTTTTTTCTTTTTTATCTATGTCGGACTTACGACCATGTCGGACTTACGACCTGGATTTGGGTCCCTAACCCCGTCGTAAGTCGGGGTCTAGGTGTATTCGTATGGTCCGGACCTGTCGTTCCGGCACTTTTGGCGAACCGGCGAAAAAATTATTTTTCGTAAGGTCCGGACATGAATTTTTGTCATTTTTGCCGACCCCGCAAAAAATGAAATTTTCTTAAGGTCCCGACCTGTCGTTCCGACAATTTTGACAAACCGGCCAAAAAAGCATTTTTCGTAAGGTCCGGACATGAATTTTTGTCGACCCAGCAAAAAATGGAATTTTTTTAAGGTCCGGACCTGTCGTTCCGGCACTTTTGGCGAACCGGCCAAAAAAGTATTTTTCGTAAGGGCCGGACATGAATTTTTGTCATTTTTGTCGACCCCGCAAAAAATGAAATTTTCTTAAGGTCCCGACCTGTCGTTCCGGCACTTTTGGCAAACCGGCCAAAAAAGCATTTTTCGTAAGGTCCGCACATGAATTTTTGTCATTTTTGGCAAACACGCAAAAAATCAAATTTTCTTAAGGTCCGGACCTGTCGTTCCGGCACTTTTGGAGAACCGGCCAAAAAAGCATTTTTCGTAAGGTCCGGACATGAATTTTTGTCATTTTTGTCGACCCGGCAAAAAATTAAATTTTCATAAGGTCCGGACCTGTCGTTCCGGCACTTTTGGCGACGCGGCCAAAAAAGCATTTTTCGTAAGGTCCGGACATGAATTTTTGTCATTTTTGTCTATCCCGCAAAAAATTTAATTTTCTTAAGGTCCGGACCTGTCGTTCCGGCACTTTTGGAGAACCGGCCAAAAAAGCATTCTTCGTAAGGTCCGGACATGAATTTCTGTCATTTTTGGCAAACACGCAAAAAATGAAATACACCTAGACCCCGACTTACGACTACGTGGACTTACCACCGTCGGAACTTACGACCGCCTCAGATATAGATTAAAAAAAAAAAAAAAAAAAAAAAAAATTTTTTTTTTTTTAAATGACACTCATTTTCTATACCGAAACGTTTCCAGTTAATGTAGTCTCCATGTATAATTAGAAAATTATGGGGGCCCCATGTGCATTCAGCTGACTACATTAAAGGTCAAGTGCTCAGTCACACTGTATCCATTCCTTATTATTTATTACTTTCACTGTACTGCATCCAATCATCATTATTCATTACTTTTATTATACTGTATTTCATTGTAGATTTTTTATTAAAAAAAAAAAAAATTTTTTTTTCTTTTTTATCTATGTCGGACTTACGACCATGTCGGACTTACGACCATGTCGGACTTACGACCTGGATTTGGGTCCCTAACCCCGTCGTAAGTCGAGGTCTAGGTGTATTCGCATGGTCCGGACCTGTCGTTCCGGCACTTTTGGCGACCCGGCCAAAAAAGCATTTTTCGTAAGGTCCGGACATGAATTTTTGTCATTTTTGTCGACCCCGCAAAAAATGAAATATTCGTAAGGTCCGGATCTGTCGTTCCGGCACTTTTGGCGAACCGGCCAAAAAAGTATTTTTCGTAAGGTCCGGACATGAATTTTTGTCATTTTTGTCGACCCCGCAAAAAATGAAATTTTCTTAAGGTCCGGACCTGTCGTTCCGGCACTTTTGGAGAACCGGCCAAAAAAGCATTTTTCGTAAGGTCCGGACATGAATTTTTGTCATTTTTCTCGACCCCGCAAAAAATGAAATATTCGTAAGGTCCGGACCTGTCGTTCCGGCACTTTTGGCGAACCGGCCAAAAAAAGTATTTTTCGTAAGGTCCGGACACGAATTTTTGTCATTTTTGTCGACCCCGCAAGAAATGGAATTTTTTTAAGGTCCGGACCTGTCGTTCCGGCACTTTTGGCGAACCGGCCAAAAAAGCATTTTTCGTAAGGTCCGGACATGAATTTTTGTCATTTTTGGCAAACACGCAAAAAATGAAATATTCGTAAGGTCCGGACCTGTCGTTCCGGCACTTTTGGCGAACCGGCCAAAAAAGTATTTTTCGTAAGGTCCGGACATGAATTTTTGTCATTTTTGTCGACCCCGCAAAAAATGAAATTTTCTTAAGGTCCGGACCTGTCGTTCCGGCACTTTTGGCGAACCGGCCAAAAAAGCATTTTTCGTAAGGTCCGAACATGAATTTTTGTCATTTTTGTCGACCCCGCAAAAAATTAAATTTTCATAAGGTCCGGACCTGTCGTTCCGGCACTTTTGGCGAACCGGCCAAAAAAGCATTTTTCGTAAGGTCCGGACATGAATTTTTGTCATTTTTGTCGACCCCGCAAAAAATGAAATTTTCTTAAGGTCCGGACCTGTCGTTCCGGCACTTTTGGCGAACCGGCCAAAAAAGCATTTTTCGTAAGGTCCGAACATGAATTTTTGTCATTTTTGTCGACCCCGCAAAAAATTAAATTTTCATAAGGTCCGGACCTGTTGTTCCGACACTTTTGGCGAACCGGCCAAAAAAGTATTTTTCGTAAGGTCCGGACATGAATTTTTGTCATTTTTGGCAAACACGCAAAAAATGAAATACACCTAGACCCCGACTTACGACTACGTGGACTTACGACCGCCTCAGATATAGATAAAAAAAAAAAAAAAAAAAAAAAAAAAAAAATTATTTTTTAAATGACACGCATTTTCTATACCGAAACGTATCCAGTTAATGTAGTCTCCATGTATAATTAGAAAATTATGGGGGCCCCATGTGCATTCAGCTGACTACATTAAAGGTTAAGTGCTCAGTCACACTGTATCCATTCCTTATTATTTATTACTTTCACTGTACTGTATCCATTCATCATTATTCATTACTTTTACTGTACTTTATTTCATTGTAGATTTTTTATTAAAAAAAAAAAAAAAAAAAAAAAATAAATAATTTTTTTTTTTTTTTTTTTTTTTTTTTTTTTTTATCTAGGTCGGACTTACGGCCATGTCGGACTTACGACCTGGATTTGGGTCCCTAACCCCGTCGTAAGTCGGGGTCTAGGTGTATTCTAAAAATCATTTGAACATTTTCTAAAAGCCATTTGAACAAGTTATAATCAAGATATCAAATTTTGGTTAACAGATCCTTAAGCAGCACATTCAGGAGTACCTACAGTATACTGAAATTTTGAACAATATCCATTTTTGGCCGAAAATAACAAAAATTGTAAGGTTTACCCCTTACAGGATTTTTGGCCTAAAATACTTTTTTCTCTGAACTAAAATTTAATGTGCCTAACTATTTAAGTACATCCTGAATAATACACAAGCACCAAGAAATGACCTCGAAAACCCATAAGTGGCGAGTAATTAGCATTGGAAAAGAAATTAAAATATTCTAAAAATCATTTGAACATTTTATAAAAGCCATTTGAACAAGTTATAATCAAGATATCAAATTTTGGTTAACAGATCCTTAAGCAGCACATTCAGGAGTACCTATACTGAAATTTTGAACAAAATCCATTTTTGGCCGAAAATGACAAAAATTGTAAGGTTTACCCCTTACAGGATTTTTGGCCTAAAATACTTTTTCTCTCTGAACTAAAATTTAATGTGCCTAACTATTTAAGTACATCCCTGAATAATACACAAGCACCAAGAAATGACCTCGAAAACACATAAGTGGCGAGTAATTAGCATTGGAAAAGAAATTAAAATATTCTAAAAATCATTTGAACATTTTCTAAAAGCCATTTGAACAAGTTATAATCAAGATATCAAATTTTGGTTAACAGATCCTTAAGCAGCACATTCAGGAGTACCTATACTGAAATTTTCAACAAAATCCATTTTTTGGCCGAAAATGACAAATATTGTAAGTCTAAAGCCTTAAAGGATTTTTGGCCAAAAATACGTTTTCTCTCTGAACTAAAATTTAATGTGCCTAACTATTTAAGTACATCCAGAATAATACACAAGCACCAAGAAATGACCTCGAAAACCCATAAGTGGCGAGTAATTAGCATTGCAAAAGTAATTAAAATATTCTAAAAATCATTTGAACATTTTCTAAAAGCCATTTGAACAAGTTATAATCAAGATATCAAATTTTGGTTAACAGATCCTTAAGCAGCACATTCAGGAGTACCTATCAGGGCTGTGGAGTCGGAGTCGAGGAAATTTCGGCTTGTGGAGTCGGAGTCGGTAAAATTGTCCAGACTCCGACTCTTACTCCGACTGAAGCTATTCTGTTCCTAAGAACAAATATATGAACTCAGGCATATTCATTGCAGTGATTCCACTGATCCCACTAATTTTCTAAAATTATTAAAAGAATTTATTTCCATTTTATAAGCATTATTATGAATTTATTGTAGCAGGCACAGTATAGCACTATAATTTTGGACGATAGTCTCTTCTTTACCATTTGAAATTTTGAATTATATCAAATTTTGTTTCGTTGAAAACTGCACAGAGGCTCTCGGCTACAAAACAATTAGCTACAACCTGTTTTTGGTGAGATTAAGGCAAATTTAATTTAATAACTTAATCATGTAAGGTTTATCCATTTTCCTTAATAAGGTATTCATTTCTTTAATGTACATAAATATATAACTTTACTTTAAAAGGAATTGTAGGATCATCATTTAGATCCACATCAGATTATGAGCTTAAACAAAATTCTTATGCTGAGATTGAACTTTTAGATATACATGTAAATGGTGTTTTCTAGTTAATATCTTGAATTCTTAATCAATTTATTTTTCTTTTGATTGAAACTTTGAAAGTCAAGCCTATCATCTTTTTGTAGTTCTTAAATATCGTCCAGATCATTAATAAAGCTGTAGCAGTATAGCCACGGTGTTTTACTTTTTACCTATGCAGGTTACAACATACAAATTACAATTAGGATGGTAGAAATAGTTGTTACAAATAGGCCAAGGAGTCGGAGTCGGAAGCATAAAAATTTGAGGAGTCGGAGTCGAAGGTTTTGTCTTCGACTCCACAGCCCTGGAAAGGAGGGAGGGAGGAAAGAAAGGAAGGTGGGAGGAAAGAAAGGAAGGTGGGAGGAAAGGAAGGAGGGAGGAAAGGAAGGAAGGAAGGAGGGAGGGAGGGAGGGAGGGAGGGAGGGAGGGAGGGAGGGAAGAAAGGAAGGTGGGAGGAAATAAAGGAAGGTGGGAGGAAAAAAAGGAAGGAGGGAGGAAAGGAAGGAGGGAGAGTATTACGACATAATACTCAGCCAACACTGCCTCACCTCATACACTCTTCACTCTCAGAATTATTAACTTCTATTTATTCATCTAGAAATGTAAACAAGTCACGGAATACAAGATACTATGAGTGGGAGATGCGGTGGCCAAGCGGGTACACCACTCACGT
The DNA here is from genome assembly GCA_958450375.1 of Homarus gammarus. NCBI lineage: Eukaryota > Metazoa > Arthropoda > Malacostraca > Decapoda > Nephropidae > Homarus > Homarus gammarus. The sequence continues at coordinate 2,228,278 of CAUDMG010002649.1, read as the reverse complement.
CTTATCCCCGAGACACCCCAAGTTCACCCAGCTGTGAATGGGCCCAGGAGCTCATAAATGGCCAAGTGACCACCGCCATTTGTTGTACCAAATAATAATATTGTTTGGGACTAACTTTCACTAGGAGGAAACGACTTGAGGAACACATTGGATTACTAAGACTTGCTATAGGTTAGGTTAAGGTATTGGTTTAATAAGCGATGTAAAAAAAACGAAAAACAAACATTTATTGAACCTTTTTCAGCCGTAACTCTTAATCAATAAGTAATGTGTATAGTCTAAACGTATCTACAGTAACAAAAGAACTTGTCTACCTTACATCATAACTATTTCCTGTTATTGTGACACCGAGGAGTTACAACACCCCACACCGCTATCATGAGGGTGGTGTGTGTGGGGGGGGGGGGGGGGGGGGGGGGGGGGGAGGCGGCAGCTGACCCCAGGTGAGGGAGACAACATACACACTGTGAGGGAGACAACATGCACACTGTGAGGGAGACAACATGCACACTGTGAGGGAGACAACATGCACACTGTGAGGGAGACAACATGCACACTGTGAGGATGACAACATACACACTGTGAGGATGACAACATACACACTGTGAGGATGACAACATACACACTGTGAGGGAGACAACATACACACTGTGAGGGAGACAACATACACATTGAGTGATAGACAGATGAATATGACTAGACAAATATTCCTTTCCTACTATGAAATCAAATGCGTTACCAAAAGTTCCTTCAGCACCTCGGTAAAACAACATGGTGAAGCGTACATACAGGGCGTCCGCAACGTCCTGATAGTTTAAATGGAGGACACACACACACACACACACACACACACACACACACACACACACACACACACACACACACACACCATCCCGGAATTTAACAAAAGCCAATGGACAAGTCGATTGCCATAAATGCCTGTCGGGAAGTAGAGAGGGTTGAGGGGGGGGGGGACCACCGGTACTAAAACCTATTGAAAACTCTTACCTTTATACACCATACAAAAAATAAGAAGTTTTCACCTTTAGGTTTAACAAGGTGCTACACACACACACACACACACACACGATGTCAACCATTAAAGTCACCAATAAGAAGATACGGAAAAGTTGTTCCTAATCACTGCTGTAATTTTCTGGCTAAATAAACTGTTTCATTATCAATATCAAAATATTTTCCATAAAGCCCAAAAATAATGGAAAGAATTTATTAAAAAACTTCATCTCTTCCCTAGTTAGTCTTCAGGCCACGACACTTCCAATGTAAATGAGTTACGAACACAAATCTTAGTACCCAGATCTAGGACACCTACAGTACTTCCCAGTAGCTAGGAAGATCTGTCTTTTAACCTCATTTAAGTCTAAGATCGATTTCAACCTAAACAAAAAAAAGCGAAGACCTTAACTCTCAGTAAGAAGTCAACCAAAATCTCTCTCTCCCTAAGTCAAGTTTTAATAGTGTAAGTGTCAGTGGTTAGCGTCATGAGCGAGTCAACAAAGCCACTTCCCACTTATCCCTCATCCCCCCCCCCTCCCTCCCTCGCCCAGCAGCCCCCCTTCTCTCCTCTGTTCATCTTCAACACGCTCCAAAACAAAAGACAATCGGGAATAATACAGGTGTAGTATTGTCTTGGCATACACCGTGGAGCAGTGTGAGGGAGACGGGAAGAAGAAAGAGGATGTAGGAAGGGAGGAAGGGAAAAATGAAGCGAGATGAAGTGAGGAAGAGGAGGATGGAGAGGCGGAGAGGGAAGTGAAGGAGAAAAAGAGGGGAGAGGAGGGAAACGATGACGAAGGAGGGGGATGAAAAGGAGAGGGGGGAGGGGAGAGATGAAAGAGGGGAAGGCGAGAGAATTGGGGAAGCAAAGAGGAAAGGAGGGAAAGACAAGGGAAGGGGGAGGGATGGAGGAGAGAAGGGGAAGGGATGGAAGAGGGAAGGGGGATGGAGGGATTGAGTGGGGAAGACAGGGTTGAAGATTTTTTTTTTTTTAAGTTTAACAAAGTTATTGGCAGAGCTTTCCTATTCTGAGTAATTCAGTCAGGTCTTGACACTGAGGGTGGTATCACTTCTCACTGCCACGCAGGACAGAGGTTCATACACAATGAAATACATCATATTCATTAACAGCTATATATATAGAGGTCAGATTCATGTGGGTAATGTCACTGTTCACTGCCATGCAGGACAGAGGTTCGTACACAAAGAGAAGCATCATATTCATTGACAGTACATATACATATATGTACACACACACACTTCTACACCATCCCTGACACCGGCTCCTACTACCACCTGAGATCCGTTGTCCGAGAATTGCTGTTCGACACCACAACCGCATCCAGCCCATACGTGCACGAACTGATCGCTATAAGAACAGCCCAGTCCCAACCATTGTAAAAATTATCAATAACTTGTAATAAATCAGTGTATTCACTCCCAGTAAACACTGCTCCTTACACTGTCACTATGTTGAAATGAACTGTAGTTTGAGCTTTTCCCCATCTAAGTTATTATATGTCTTATTTGTGTCACTTATGTTACTTGTATATTATTTGTAATTCGCAACCCATTCCCCAAATATGTAACTGTATATTTTCAGCCTTTTGGCTGCCAAGCTCTTTCAATAAACCGTTAATTATTATTATTATTATTACACACACATATATACATACATATACATATATACACATATACATATATATACACACACACACGCACACACACACACATACATACATACATACATAGTACATACATATACGTCGGTCAGATTCATGTGGGTAATGTCACTTTTCACTGCCATACAGGACAAAGGTTCGTACACAAAGAATGCATCATATTAATTGACACTATATATAGGTCAGATTCATGTGGGTAATGCCACTGTTCACTGCCATGCAGGACAGAGGTTCGTACACAAAGAAGGTAAAGTGTAGGGGTAGATAAACTAGGAAAGAAAGGGAGAGGGGAGGGGAGAAGAGGATAGGAAGGAAGGGAGGGAGGGAGGAAGGGGGAGGTTGGGTGGGGAGGGGTGGGGGGGGTGGTGAAGGAGAGAAGCAACGCGAGCTGTAGGAAACGCCGTCCCACGAAGTCGTCATCACCACCGCCGCCGCCATTATCACCACCATCACGCCACTACCACCACCAGCAGCAGCAGGTTCCTCCAACAGGCTAAGTGGTAACACACATCTGCCGGGGAAGGATGTCACTTATTCCATGCTCACTGGCCGATACAATTATCTGTACTATTGTGGAGGTACAAAGCACGAGAGAGAGACTGTGTGTGTGTGTGTGTGTGTGTGTGTGTTATCAGCAACAAATCAGCAAGCGGAAACAAGAAATTATCGGGATAAACCCAAAATACACATTAGAACTTGACCAAACCTTAGTGTGTGACAAAGGCCATCAGTCAATCAATCAACTCAACTCCTACTGTAATGCGTGGGAGTCCCGGACCTGTCCGTGTTATTTCCTAGAGTCCGTCAAGTTGCCCCCGGGCTTAGTGTTTTCCTGAGACCAACAAGCTACAAAGTTTAAAAGATAACTTAATTTTTATGGATTTGTATCTGTCTTATTTGGCTCATTGAGTACTATGACAATAATAATCCTCTTTTCATACTCAAGTAGCTATGATACTCAAGTGGTTTAGTCTTAATACTCGAGGTAGGGGGTTAAATTATCATACTGTGGGGTTTTATCATCATACTCGAGGTTTCAAGTCATTATATTCAAACGCTTATGTTATCATACTCAAGGGGTTAAGTCACCGTACTCTATAGCGACTCGAGTACTCCGAGTAAAATCATCGTACTCTAAGGGTGAGGATGTTCAAAGGCCCTTAGTTGTCAAAAACAGAACTGTATCAGGTATATTCGCCCGACATTTCTCTATCATTTTTCTAGTAAGGGTTGAGAATGCTTTTTATTTTACGTCAGGAGGTATGGCGACCCCAGTCCTACAACAGACAACAGCTAAAACCCTACCATCTAGCCATGATCACTATCTCAGTTACCGCACAAGTGACAGACTGCAGCTGCCTCCCCCAGCCTTCCTAACCCAAGGAAGGGATGCGTACGTGATGTGTCTGCCACGTGATGTAGACAATCAACACCTCCCTGTTAGCCCTCAAGTAACTTTTCTATGCGTCAGTGTGATCTTCTGTCCAGTCCTACACAGCCAGCTACTTTAACCTTGAGGATTTCCTTCGGCAATACCCCCCCCCCGTGACCCTAGCCTCACCTGGTCTTGGCCTGGCTCCAAGACGCTGCCCAGCCATTTGTAGAACCTCAAACTCTCAGGGTTCCTGCAGCTCAACACTTCTCTTATAACAATACATCACAACCACCACCACAACCTCACGTCTCTCCCCTTACTTTTAAAACACAAATTATTAGAATAATATCAAAGTATTTTCCTGTTAAGACGCCGCGGGGATCCGCTATGAGGCAGCAGGAACAATACTTTCATCAATAGTAACAACTTCACTACTCTTTAATCTCCCATCAGCTTTTTAACCTCCAGGGAGCATCTACCAAACTACAGTTCTTTGCTGCACATCTTATTTATCGCCATGTGCATCTGACGAGAAGAATTTTTTTATTGTCCCACAATTTCTAACTTTTTTTTTTCCAATTTTCAGACAAAATCACACTACTGATGTTCACCATACATTACTAGAGCTTTGATGCGCAAGATACAGCTGGTAGCCAGCCATTCAAATATTGCCAGCTGCACTAAACCCACCAGTTGCACCGAACCAAACCAAATTATACCTAAGCAAAACAATACTAACAAAACCTAACCTAAGCAAACTCCCAACAAATCAAGGATGTACCGTCATGGACACTGATCTAGTACAGTGTCAACAGTACTCCCTGGAGTTTGTGGAGTCACGCCAAACACATCAACATGCTCACTCTATTGTGCTCACCTAACTGTCTTGTTAGCCTCGCCCACTACGAATCAAGCCTGCAGAGAATTATGAAGAAGGCATCATGGCCGCCTGTCCTTACGCTCTTATAGTTTTCCTCTAAGTCTAAATGCGGAGTGACGTTAATGTAGAAGAATATTGATGTACACTCGCTCCAAAAAGTAACTTTACGACTTTGTGTGAGACAATGTGACAACAGACGAAGGATTTTGACAACCCTACCGATACAACAGAAGACTCGATGTTCATTTTGAAATTCATCGAACCCCTCCGTAAAGATACTTTTTTGGGGTGTCTTAAGTCTTGTACGTGTAACTTCCAGCAACTGTAAAACACAATCAAGGGACTTTGTAAACACCCTGTACCACTGACTGTAAACACAAACATCAAGGATCTTTGCAAACATCCAGTACACAGTCAACATCAGAGACCACCTTTCCACAATCCCATTCACCAATAACTTGAATTGTTAGTTGTATAAATGTTAACGCACGAAAAAAATGGTTAGCTGATTTCAGAAACAAAATAGCGATGGAAACGTTTGTAACCGTTCGACTCAAAAATCAGGGATGATTTTAAGCGTCTTGTTAACACGAGGAAGTAGAATTAAGTACCCTAATCAGAAGTTCAGTTTACTGCGAACAAAGTAGCTATGGCCTAACTGTGTGGCCTATCTGTGTGACCTATCTGTGTGACCTTACTGTATGACCAAAGCAAAAAATCTTAAAATTACAAGGTTTGGTGAATACATTATTCATCTCAGAAGTACAGTGTACACCAAAAACGACGCTAACCTTTCTCAACTCCTAGACTAGACACCGCCTTACCTGATGAACATACCAAACAGACAAACCAGGAAAAGGTATAACCCTCTTTATTAGTGTTACCTGGACGCAGTGCCCCCCCCCCCCACACATACACACACGAACACGTCATAGCACTCAACACTGGAAGTTTACCATCATCATTATCATCATTTTCAAAGGTGCTCACCGTAAATAATGACCAAAGCAATTATTCTGTGTACATGGTATTATCATAACCGAGCTCACCACTATTACCACCACCACCACCACCACCACTATTCTTTTTTTTTTTCTTTCTTTTTTTACAAACCGTGGCCTCCAGCCTCCCCTAATAGCCACACCTTCGCCACCATTTAATTACCTTAATATTAAATATCCTAATACATATGTAGCTATCCTATCTGTGTTAAATTAGTTGAGCCGCAGATCTATGCGGCATTCAGTGACTGTAGCCTCATAGTCGATATCTGCAGCAGTTGTCGGAATTGGGGCAGAAGCTCTCGTTCCCCTGAGGCAGAGCAAAGCCGACCGAAGGAGAGAGAAAGACAGTCGACATCTCATCCTGGCTGTAACGAAGCTTCTGGGCTGCTGTTTCTGCTCGGAGATCACCTCCGCGAGTCTGACGTAGAAACATCTTGCACTTGGTCCCATCCCACCAGAGGTTGTGAACACTAGAGGAGTGAAGCTGCCTTGATCAACGTTTTGGATTCTCTCCCCATATGCCCTTATCTTGTCGTTCTCGTTCCTCCTATGTGCAGCATCAAGAGCTAGGTTACGGTGACATGCGGCCATGGGATCAAAAATCCTATGTCGAAGAAAGCTCACTGTCCTCGCGTCCAGAATCCTCGAGCACTGACGTCAACACGGGCTTCGTTAGATGTGTTTGAAGTCCTATGTTGGAAGATCTCACCATCCAATGGAAGGAGGGTCGGTTCTACCATGACATCCCGGCACATTTCCTTCAACATATTTGCTGTAAGGTCCCTTACTTTATCATGCCTCATGCATATGAAGCCCCCTTTCTTGCACACCATGGCGTGATCGCCGTCATAGGAAGAGCCACACACGCATTGGGAGGGCAAACCTTCTACTGGCCGACCGTACCTTAGAGCAATGGCATCTGTAAATTCTTGTTTGTTAAGACTGAAACCATTTGCCCTTATCGGTAACGTAGTTAACCAGTTCGAGGCGCCCACCTCCTACGCTATAGCTACTTTTTTTTTAAATTTTCTGGAACCTGCAGCAACAGTTGCTGCAACTTATCCTTTTGGCATTGCTGTCGATCTGTCGTAATGGACCTACGAATCTCGTTTACTTCACTGGTCTCGACCTCCCCTGTTGCGTTCTGGGCTACTACTACTACTACCACCACCAATACCACCACTACTACTACCACCACCACCAATACCACCATCACTACTACTGCTACTACTACCACCAATACCACCACTACTACCACCATACCACCATCACTACTACTACCACCACCACTACTACTACCACCACTACTACTACTACCACCACCAATACCACCATCACTACTACTACCACCACCACCATTACCACCATCACTACCACCAATATCACTACCACTATTAACGCCACCATTAATAATAACACCGCCACAACAAATTTTCATCGTCAAAATAATAAATCCTACAAAAACCACAACCACCACAAAAAATTTCACTAACCCCCCCCCCCCCCCACTCCAACCACCAACCCCACCCGGTTATTACCACATGACGTCAAGGAATTTTCGGGTTTTCCTTGGAGTATGTCGCTGGGTTCCCAATGACAACCTTCATGGCCTGAGCAAGGATGGTGGCAACTCTGTTAGGACGTCACTCACAGCTGCCGGCGTCCCTCAGACACTCCACTGAAGGTCGATTCCTGGCCACCACCACCCCCCTACACCCGCGCCTGGGAATGGACAATGTGGTTAGGTTTTTTAACGAAATCAGCGTGAACGAGGAAGAAAACCAAGAAATTCCCCACAACTCTTGAAGAAGTTGACTCCAAGCTTGGTTTGTTTTTGTGGATCCAGTTTGATAACATTCAGTGATGATCGTCCACACCGTTTTTTTACATCGTTGAGAAGGGAGCCTGGTTGTGTATAACATTTATCACCGTGTGTGCGAGGTCTGGTGTACAAGGAAATTAGGAACGAACGCATCACCTTGGATTCGAACCCTGGACATGAAATCTTGACCAACGAGGTGAAGATGATCAATCATTAACTTACGGATGAAATAAATGAATCAAAAAAAGTCATAATAATAATAGTAAAAAGGCAGATAAACCAAAGCTTTTGAGAATCCATGTCACACTGCTGCTACAGATACAAATAAATAATAATAATAATAATGTATAATAATACTGTAATGTTATAATAATGTAATAATAATAATAATAATAACAATAACAATAATAATAATAATAGGTGTGCGCCGCCTTGCTGTGTCTGTTGACGCTGGGTAACGGTGGTCGAGGTCCTCCTGGCCAGTGTGTGTGTGTGTGTGTGTGTGTGTTCTTCACTATACGACTTAACATTATACCCTATTGTAATCTTATATGACACTTGTGTACATTGCAGAAAACCTTCCGTTATACGAGTCGCCTCCATGTTATATAAGACATATGTGCATCATTATCGTCTTCTCTAGCCACCAATAAATAATAGCAGGAAGAGTTCAGGCAACTGTAACGGTCACAGGAAATCAGCGAGGCGCCTTCCCCCCTCTCGACAGTTGATTCAGACTCAATTAATATAGTACAGTGTAGGATAATATGACCAGTGATACAGGACGAACATGCGAGGGAGTTGTGCTATACCGTATACAGTCGCCTATGTATTATAAGAAACGTGTTTAAATCATGCATAATGCTTAGTGCTACTCTGTGACTAATTATATATCACATTTTATAAGAGATTTGTTTATCTTTTCCTGCTTTAATATAGAAGGCTGTATATACATTACATATCACCATATAAGAGATGTGTTAACAGACCTAGAGATTTTAGTTACACAGTTCTGATTAACTATAACGTAACGCGACTATGTGACGTGTTGTGACGTATCCTGTGACGCCGTAACATTGTGATAAAACGTGTGACGACGTACAGTCGTGACGTAACGTGTGGAAGATAATGTGGTGATGCAACAAGTGACAGAGCAATAATGTGGTGACGCAACAGGTGAGTGCAATAATGTGGTGACGCAACAGGTGACAGTGCAATAATGTGGTGACGCAACAGGTGACAGTGCAATAATGTGGTGATGCACCAGGTGACAATGCAATTATGTGGTGATGCAACAGGTGACTCTAAGACTCTCAACATGGGTTTACAAAGGGAAAATCTTGTCTAACAAATCTGCTGACGTTTTTAAGGAAAGTCTTCGAGGTAGTAGATAATGACGAAAATTACGATGTTATTTACTTAGACTTTAGCAAAGCATTTCACAGAGTACCGCATCAGAGGCTTCTGAGAAAAATAAAGGCTCATAGTATCGAGGGGAAAGTTTTAAATTGGATAAAATCATGGCTCACCGATAGAACGCAGAGGGTCAGCGTAGATGGTGTTAAATCTGAGTGGGGCCATGTAACCAGTGGGGTTCCCCAGGAGTCAGTACTAGGCCCACTCTTGTTCATAATCTACATAAACGATCTAGATACTGGGATTAGCAGTGACATAAGCAAGTTTGCGGATGACACCAAAATAGGGCGGCAGATTAATTCAGGGCAGGATGCAAATGCATTACAGGAGGATCTAAATAAACTGCAGGGGTGGTCTGGAAAATGGCAAATGAAATTCAACACCAGCAAGTGCAGCGAACTTAATATTGGAAGAACAAATACTGTCAATGTATACAGCCTTAACAACATCAACCTAGAGCAGTCGACTTGTAAGCCCGGACCTACGGCCTAGAAAACAGTGCGTCAATGTTCGAAATAAGGCAAACAGAGTATTGGGTTTTATATGTAGAAGTGTAAGTAATAAGAGTGCAGAGGTCTTATTGCAACTGTATCTTGCGCTAGTCAGGCCGCACCTCGATTATGCGGTTCAGTTCTGGTGCCTTTATTATAGAATGGATATCAATTCACTAGAGTCGGTGCAGCGATGAATGACGAAAATGATTCCGGGACTTAGAAACCTTCCATATCAGGATAGGTTAAAGAAACTTAACTTGCACTCCCTAGAAAGACGAAGAGTGCGGGGAGATATGATAGAAGTATTTAAGTGGGTGAAAGGAATCAATATAGGGGATATAGATAAAGTTCTTATAATATCCGAGCAGGATTGGACTCGTAGCAACGGACTTAAGTTGGATAAGTTTAGGTTTAGGAGGGAAATAGGAAGGAACTGGTTCACAAATAGGGTGGTGGACGAGTGGAACAAGCTTAGCAACTTTGTAGTAAGTGCTGGAACGCTGTAGAGTTTCAAAAGGAGGCTGGATGGATTCATGGATGATAGAGAGTGGTAGTAACTCTCGAAAGGAGCAGCCCTGCACAGGCCAACCGGCCTATTGCAGACTCCACATTTTTCTCATGTGACAGTGCAATTATGTGGTGACGCAACACTTCACTGAACTTTAACGCGTGACAAGGTGGGGTAACGCAATAGGTGACAAACGTGACGCGTTATAACGGTGAGAGAAATCAACCCGTGACGAGGAAGTAGACGTATGGTGACGGAACTCAACAACGCATACATCGACGTCTGCCGCTCCTCTCCGTGACACATTGACAGTGATGTAATGCTGATGTTGTGGGGCAGCCCGGCGAGACGACATCTGGTAACAAGAACTACAAACAGAAATAGTACTAACAATAAGCTTGTAAAATGCATCGAGTCATTATTACACACTTTTTGTGGTGGTGGTGTAATGGAGGGAGGGAGAAGTAGTGGTGGCGATGGTGGAGGGAGGGAGAAGTGTAGGAGGGAGAAGTGTAGGAGGGAGGGGGGAGAAGTGTAGGAGGGAGGGGGGATAGGTGGTAGTTGGGGGGAGGGAGGATAGATGGTAGTGTGGTAGGGATGGAGGGAGAAGTAGTGAGAGACAGAGAGAAAGAACTACGACAAATCCTAACAAAACAAGCTTAAAAAAGGCGTTGACAGAAAGTATTATATTGAGTGATAATTAACAAGTGGACGACCTTGGCAGTTATCCAGTCAACTCCTCTCTCCCCCACTAGCACAACACAACCACCGGCTATAATGTAAGTAGAGAAGAAGTCGCTGGCTGGGTGAAACAAGAGGAAGAGGCGCAGGTGCAGCAGCCTTGTACCCACGAGGGTTTCCCCGGGAACGCTACAATACAACTGGCCAACCTGGGGAACTTCCCTGCCAAGACATGAAACACATAAATGTCTTATGAATAAAAAAAACAATAAAACACCGCAACTGGAATACGCCTGAAGTTTAATATTATCCATCTAATTCTTATGCTTGGCTGTGTAAAATTTCGTCTGTAGTAAATAAGACGCACTGAGGAGAATATTTTAATGAGTGACGGTGCAGAGGCAATACTGCGCCACCCAGCAGAGACTCCCGCCACTTCCACCAGGAGCGTTGGCTGCGTTCTGGTAGTCAGAAACGTTTCAGAGGTCGAGCTGGTTGCCACACCCACCTGAATACTGTATCTAACACAATGGTGCTGAGATTACTTTTTTTTTAGTTTAACAAATTTATTGACAAAGCTTGGAATACAGTTTGCCTATTCTGAGTAATTCAGTCACGTCTCACTGCCGCACAAGACAGGTTTATACACAGAGGAATAGATCTTATTCATTAACAGTATATATAGGTCAGATTTATGTGGGGTGAAGTCGCTGTTCACTGCCATGCAGGACAGTGGTTCATATACAATGGACGTCATATTCTAATTGAAGACGTTGCTTTACCACACAGAGTAACGTTACTTTGTTACCGAGAGTGATGATGACACGTAACACTCATCTGTATACAATGTGTAACTGCATTGCTCATAAACTTATATCTGGCCAATTGTAAACTGTATGGCAATTTTACTGAAAATATTAATTATTATTGTAATTATTAATATTAAGTCAATCGACAGAAGTTGAACCTGGAGAGAGTGAAGAAGGACCAGCAACAAGAAACGGTAAACAAACACGGAATCCCCTGCCACCAGTGAGGACGGGGGGTGGGGTGGAGGTACGAAGGTCCGGGTGCATGTATGGTCACAGGATAACTTAATAGCTGAAATAATGAAGTTAATGAATCACATGAAGGCTTTCCACTTCCGCTTATTTCACCTAAAGATTAACCACCCTAACATTATTTGAGGGGTTAAGGTTGGGCTGGGTTAGCGTATTCTTATCAATTAAAAGACATTCCAATCTATCCTGAATGAAGGTGTAGCAATATTCGTGGATATAAGAAGACCTACCATGACCCACGTGTATAGGGTCACCTCACCCTCAAGTAACTGTTGAGGGGAAGAACTTGATCCACCACCAGCAGACGACCCCGAGTGTGGTCTCTCCCGCAAGTCTTGCCACTTTTTGTTCACTCACAATGCCCAACTATTCACTGCACAATGATACGCGAAGACAGACACAGGAAGAAACAGCTTCAATATAATCTAACAGCAGGTAATATAATGAATCCTGTGCCATTCACTACACTGTACCTGTATTGGTGTACCAGGAGGAAGGTACTGTTACTGTACGAGTACCTATATGATATAAATACCTATGGATCTTCTTAACATGTTCTCGTGACCTTCTGTAACACTTATTAGGATCTAAGAAGACTATTAGACGTTGTCACGCCTGGCGATAAGCCCGTATATACACTTAATACTTCAACAAGGTTCCTCTTACTCAACCCGACACTAACTTACCACCTTAAGGGTCGCCCGCACAAGAGCAGCGTGGGTCAGTACTGTGGGTAAAACAAACAAGTGGCAAGAATGAGCTACTACAGACCTACAACAAAGGTGGTGTCTTAACTTATATGCGATTAAATTTAAAACTAAAAGATGCATTCGGAGATGTCACACCTCGCCCCAGCTGCGCCATTTGGCGAGTAAAAAAAAAAGCACATATTTAGCAAGACCTTGACCTTTCAAGATAAAATTGTTAAGTGGCTCCTAAAGATGTCTCTACTGTTAATGATAATAGCAGAGATGATCTGTGATACATGTTAACATGTTTTTTGACATTCGACATCTTTCACGTCATATTCAGGAGAAAGACGACGCCTTAGAGAAAACTGTAAATAACATATAAATGAGCCATTTGCCGGGAACATAATACCCTAAGTCCCGTCCTTCTCAGAGGCTTCGTTTCAGAATTATCGAGAAAAATGCGTTTATCTTTCATTGACCAAGACCTTCCCAGCCAAGAAAGTCAGCACCTACTGGCTACCCATTCATATTGAAACAGTTTATTTAGCCAGAAAAACACAGATACAGAGTGGTTAATAATAAAAATATTAACATGGCTGGGCCAATTGAGAACCTGAGCTCGCTTGGTGGCACCTGATATGCTCTCTACATTTATCTCAAGGAATTTCATAATATTTAGTATCATCTGGAATAGTACAAGTAACATGGTGTTACTTTATAATGTTCCCACGATTATCACTACTTTATTTTTTCTTTACATTTATATTATAAGTATATACATATTTTACACTGGGGATCATATACAATAATCTGATGAGAGAAAATATAAAATATGGGTTGTATTAAGGTGAAACACGAGGATAGGCACAGTTAGGATCCCGTCTGGACTAATGTATAATTATTGCAATGGTAATTTATATCTACGAGATAATATATGATGGTTTTGGTGATAGAATAAAAGTAAGAGTATAAATTAAGTGTTACAAAAATATTAATACTTAAGACAATATATATTTTATAAGCGTTCTTCTGTGACGTGTGGTCAGATCTGGCGGAAATGCTCACCATCACCACCACCATCTTAATCAGGCAAAATAGCAAACAAAATAGTGTTGAAGATGTTAAAAAAAAAGACAATACCTTAATTCAGTCGTGACTCCTGAAAAAATTCCTTGGATAATATATCTTTTAAGTGAAGTTGTTTATGTATTGACTTCTTAACCCATTGAGGACTATGATATCTAAGAATCTCACCAAACATCAGAATTTTTAACATAAACCCGCAGAAATCCGTCGACTTCACTTAAAACGACCAAACCTGAAGACCGTACATAATTACCGTGTGAAGGAGAGTGTCAACAGTTACTGAGTAATACACGCTAAAAATAAGAAATAACAAGTATGTGTGTGTGTGTGTGGACGTAACACCTGGCCTGGGGGCTGGTGGGAGGCGGACAGGTCTCACACACACACACACAAACTAGTTTTTGTGATGCCGCACTGCCTCGCTGAGCCGCACCTGACAATGTGCGACTCGGAGTTAAGCTAACTCTGGAAAAACTTTTAACACATTCCACCGATCACCTTCCAACATATACATGCATACATAAATACATACATTCAGCAATAGCCCTTCAACATTATCTACAGCCGTCAGTCAAGATACAGCACTCGCTTCTTCTCGGGCGGGTTGCTAGGCCGTGCCCTATGCTAACCAAATCTGAATGGGTATCTAACTGTACTGTTGGGGATAGTGAAGGTAGTCCAGTGCAGTGTCGATATCACACACACACACACACACACACACACACCTCAACAACGTCCTGTGGGTGTTTCTCCATAAGCTTACAAGATACACACAAGTTAGCCAAGGGTGAAAGACCTCAGGTAAACAGAAACACCTGCGGAAGGGGAGAGGATGGAAGGGGGATGAAGGAGGAGGGAGGGGGGATTAAGGGGGAAGAGGAAGGTGGATGGAATGGAAGGGGAAGGAGGAGGTTGTGGGAGGTGATAGAAAGGGGTATGAGAGGGAAAGAGGGGGAGGAGCAGATGCAACAAATGACCCCAAAGAGAGAAAGTTGTCTGTCTCACCTTGTCTGATCCCTTCCCACCGTTCACCTTCAGATTTAATAACATCAATAGAGTAGACATAGTGGAATTAGACAATGGTAATAGTCGCCATCCTGAGAGTAGACATAATGGGAAGCTAATAATAGAATCCCGTCATCAAAATCAGGTCATGTGACTAAGTTTTCCTGCATGCGTTCATCATGTCTACGTCACTCCTCTCACTCTCACAAAACCACACACACGACACAGTTAAAATTTGCAAAAATATTTACCAAGAGACAAACATACACTTCATACAGACATGAACATATATAAATACAGAGATGAGAAGAGGAAAGGGGGACGGGGAGGAGAATGGCGAAGAAGAAGAAGAAGAAGGAGGAGAGAGAGAGAGAGAGAGTGTTTGTCTGTGTGTGTGTGTGTGACTTAAACGAACGCACCCAACCTTCTGTATCGGCCACACTAAGACACTTGCCACCTGTCCTTCGCTAACACCAAGAGGCGGCGCATCCCAAACCTGTACCTGCTGAAGGGGTGCTCAAGGGGGGGGGGGGGGGGGTAACCTGTTCTTCCTGGCCAACATTAAAAGGAATTTCCTCCACTCACAGGGTGCATGGGAGTAAATCCCCCCCCCCCTCCCTTCCCCCACCAATAGAATATAGGGATAAAATTCCTCCCCCACCACCAGCAGGGTCTAGGGTAAAATCCCCACCAAGAACAGGATTTGGTTAGAACTTTTTCCTCTGATAATATTTTCCTTTCAGTATAAGTCTGTTTATTGCCTTTATTTACTCTCATTATCAGTCGGTGTAATGATGTATCACTAAATATGTCGCCTCATAACGAACACACACTTGATTACGACAACTAAATATGCAATACAAATAAAACAATGAAATATAAAAGTATAACTACAAGATATTATAACACATAATACAAGAACCAGTTAACTAAATGGTCAGTCAGGATAACAGGAAGGAAAGGATCTGTAGGCAACTGTACATAGTTGTAATTTATCTATCGTAAGCTGCACTTATTTAAATACGATACAGAGCTAAGACTTAAGTGCATTGTTTTTATTTTAACCTTCCCGTCTCTGGCACCGCAAATATAATCTGTATCACCCACTACACTGATTGGTGTCCTTATATGCAAGATAAGACACTAATAGTATTATTTTCTATGTGAGATACCGAGATAAAAAGAAAATGTGGAACCATAATAATGTTCTATTTGTAAGGGGTGAGAGGGTAGGGCGAGGGGGTCAACCTAATGACGTCAACAAAGCTCAGCCTATCTGCGCACAGGATGACCTTTACAGACCTTGGCCAGTACAATATTGCCTTAACACAGGTCGTCACAGCGTCTCCAGACAAATGGATCTCGTATGAAGTGTTAACCAAGTCCACCAGCAGTTCCAGAATCAGACACGAGATGGAACTAGGACTCTGCCTTTAACAGATTCCTTCAATCAACAAGGACCTACCTTGTTACCGGGCCATACATGCATTCACCATCAAGAACCCGTAACACCAGGGTAATACTCACATTTGTACTTGAGTATTCTGATATTGTAAGTTTAGTAACGTGAACTGTTTTTACGGGACAGACGGACATAGTTGGGTTGACAGACAGACAGACAGACGGACGGACGGGGATAACATTACAGTAATTCCGATTCCCAAAGGCCAACGTAATTTGAGAAGTTACCTTTGACCCAAGACACTCGACAGTTGACCAGGTGGTATGTGTGTGACCAATACCCAGCCTTGAGATCAAACAAGCATTTCAAGTTACCAGTGATATTTGACCTTTCTAGTTGACATGTGACCTTCATAACACTAATCAGGTCTAGAACTTGTCATATCATATCGGTAGTGAAAGTATGACCAATGTTAGGGTAGGGTAAGTTAGGTTAAGTTAGGTTAGGTTATTTGTGGCCCTCACCTGACGGACGACATGTAACGTTGTAACGAGGAAGCAGAAGGCCCATGACCCAGCCTCCCCATGACCACTTTCACTTCATGCATGGGCTGCTGCACATGGGCTGCTTCACAACAATATTACTATAGGGAGACCCCACACCACACACTCCCTCCTGACTCACTCGCTAATATATACATACCTAAGAGTGAGAGGTTTTCCTTGACATCTCCCCGTGTACAGTGTTGTCAAATATACCATTAAATGATAATAAATCGGTAAACAAAAATAAACACAAAACTACAAAGAACGAATCAGAATTACTCAATGTAACTATTTTTTTTTTTAGTGGATGATAAACTTTCAAAATGTTCAGAATTTATTTAGTCTCTGGAGGGCAATGGCCACAGTGCTCACCACCTGATCCACAGCCGCCTGTTCGAGTATCAGAGCCGAGCATTGAATGGGACGCCCCCAGTTGACCCAGCTACAGTTTGGGTGAATAATTTTATAGTTTGAAGTGAAAGGCGAGTGGATGCACCGTGACGTACAGTACTAGGAAAGGTACAGTACAAGTGACCATCATCCCAGATACAGCACACTGACCTAGTACACCCAGAGCGTCTGTAGCAGGAGTACTACAATATCTCCTGTTTTCCAGATATTTGTGACCCAAATGGATATTTTTTCCCAGTCGATAGTGATAAAGTTATAACACTGGTACTGTATTGCTTCATAACAGTCTAACAAACATATAATTATTACCTCCTCATCGATAAGTCTAATCCAGAACCACCTCACTCGAGTCTTACAAGAAAAATAAATCATTTTAAACACGAGCATTAATTGTTTCCTTTCATATAAACAAAAGCATGTACAAAAAAAATCATAATCCTCAAGTCAGCACGTCACACAGCGGACAGTAACACGCGTGATAACATGGGAGGTGTTGAGATGTCCTTGACTTATCGGTCTCGGTTTTAATATTAATAAAGTGTTTATCATTATGGGCGAGGTCTCCAGAACCAAGTGTATGACGTGATAACCCTGGACACTAAAGATGGAAAACAGTGACTGGTGAATTTTTGGGAGATCGGATCACCTACTTAATGTACACACCAAGTCAGGTTAAAAGCCACAGCTATTTTCTAGTCACCTTTTATCACCCCCCGACACACACACACTCTCTCACTCTCTCTTCCTCAGAAATTTACCAAAAAATACTACATACATAAACCTGGTCATCGTGACTGGTATAATGCTGACGTCACGTGTCACTGTATAATTGTAAATATTCGGTTATTTTTTAAATTATTGGCGACTCAAACTGACTGTCTTACTCTGATCTATGGAATATATGATAATTGAAGTCCATTATCTATCTATCTATCTATCTACGCTCTTTAACATATGATTTCGACACAAGATGACGTCATGCGTTGGAAGGTAAAATTAAGTTTACGTTTGCGTCGGTCACTCACCCGGATGACGAGAGAGTGAGAGAGTTGGAATTCCCAGAAAGATGCTAGAAGACTTTTTTTTTTTACTGTATATCAAGTTCCTCAGCCGTGAAACAAAAGCTATAAAGTTCATTAACTCACAAACACGTTAATGGTGATTGTTGGAATAAATGCCTTCAATTCCACTGTAAAAAAAATAAATAAATAAACTAACACCATGTACACTAAATAAATAATATATGCATAAAAATAAATAAAAAATTACAAATAGATAAAATAAATAAATAAATAAAATAAACACCACCATATACACTAAATTAATAAATAAATAATAAACAACACTATACACTGGGTTAGTTAGGTGACAACTGACTGTAGTAGCTGTCAAAGTTGTAACCCCTGACCCATGCCCTTTGACCCCAGAAACGAAGCAATCTTTAAAAAAAATCTGTACTACAGTATGTAAGCCAAGTACGAACACTGACTCTCTCTGTCCTTGTGGTAAGACGCCAACACACACACACAAAGTTTAAAGATGACACAACCATCACTCTTGCTACCGGGATGATCCACCAAAGAGAATCAAGAGTGAGTGAATCAATAGATCAATCCTAAATAAAAGGGGGTTAAGTTAGGTGACTTGCTGTAATAATCATGAAGTGTGTCAGCCGCCAGTCAGGTTAGGATGGATTACATTTTTTTTTAGATTGCCCACGAGGGGGCTAGTTTATTGGGCACCCCCTTACATCCTGTGCAAGGTGAAGCGCAGAAGCATTTACAGCGCCCGTCGGGAAAGCATGCGGAGTTCATGCTTGCCTTTATGACTCGTGCATGAAGGGCGTAAAAACCTGAAGGGTCATGGGTTTTGTCAGCAAGTTACATAAGGTGACATCGATGAGTGGGGGGGGGGGGGGATTCCCGGTACAATTTATCTGCTTATGGCAAAGTGTGGCAGGTCCCTAATTATGTCAAGTGCCAGGCCTGTCACTAGGAGGGATATCTGGTCAGGGAGGGAAGAGGTGTTGGTAACGGCTGGGGACCTGGTCATAGGGCAAGTGAGGATGTAGGGAGAGAGGGTGTGAGAGTCGGTTGACCACAAAGTTTAAAACAGTGCGGCCAGGCTCAGGGTTGCCAATGTACTAGGCGTGGCGAAGTACAGTGGAGGTGGAGGTGATATGGTGGAACAGGTACAATAGGGGTGGAGGGAGGCACATAGGCATTGAATATGATGGACGGTGTGTTTATATGCCTCTGCCGCCCTGTAGCTCAACCTTAACCAGAACTAAGTTATATCATAAGAGTGAAAGTGGGTCCCATACGCATGACTGCCCGTTAGAGACAGTGCGGATACAGCACACCGTACAGCTACTAAGCCTTTGGTACACAGGGAGGCAGTGACCGCTCGACCGCCTTTCACTTCCCAACTTTATACACTAGGTACCCATTTCCAGCTGGGTGAACTCGGAGCGACCCCTAGAACAGGATGTGAATACGTTTATACACTCGCTCGCCGTACTCCAATTTTGAAGACTACTCCGAGCCTCATAAATGAGAGTAAAGAAGCAGAATACACAGTTTCCTGCGCCATTAAACCTTGTCTCCTATCTGTGGGTTGGCGACCACGGCCCTCCACTCCAGCTATTCTCGGTCTGTTTCTCTTAAATACCATTAAACGTTGACAGTAAATAAAATCAATATAGTTGAAGCGCCATTAACAATAAAGCCAAAATAAAATATAGTCGCAACCACTAACGAGAGGCCGTCATCAACCCCTTCAGGAACAGGGTCCTATCATGGCCATCCTTGAATCTTCCATTGAGAAATTCAAAGAAATCAGAAATAAATTCAACATTGTAAGAATGTAAACGTAGAGCACCATTAACTATACAGGAATTCCCATCAACCAGTAATACAGGACTTCCCGCCTCTTGACAAATACCCAGGGCAATAAACTCCCCCCCCCCCCCCCCACACACACCAGTATTCTCGTTATGTCAACCAATACTTTCTGGCCATTTGTTTGTGGTTTGCGGCAGACGGTGACCCATGACCCATCTATTCTCCAGTACTCTAAGCTTTTTGACAATTACCGCTGGTAGTATAATTATAACCTTGCAATACATGTCGAGGCAAACCATCAGTGACCTCAGTCTAGTAGTCCTTTATCTGACGGGTGAACATTCACTTAATTCCGCTAAGAACTAAGCTTCTTGGATGGAGAAGCGCGCGGGCAGCTATCTTAGTTTATAAATCACTCCCAGATTACTCAATATAGACGACAGCTGAGTTATGGCCAGAGACGTAAAATATATAAGTAATATTAACCAAACTTGGATATGAATAACATCCTTAAGCAAAAACTGAATGAGATAATTTGAAGTTATAACAAAGACTGAAGTATAAAAGCTCGTGTTTTGTAAGAGTTTAATATTGGCGGGATGAAAACAAAAGCCGATCAGATGGCGACTTTGTTAGCCTAGTTGGATTGAGGTGACTATGTGAACTGTTGTTGTTATCGCCTGGATGTGAGAAATATAAGAAGGATGACAGTATTACATGACAACCACGGGTGTATCTGTGACAAGAATGACTGATAACTGTGGATGTATAAGAAAAGTGACATAACTCTTAATACAAATATGTCAAAGAACTTCTTACCGAGTCTTTAAAATACAAACGATGTACAAGAGTCTACGTCCACAGTATTGTCTCCGTCAACAGCACAACATGTTTACACGAGTCTTCTTCAGCGTCACGGAGAGAGCAAGGGATGGAGACACCGGAGAACTTAAAAACTCCAGGGAAGAAATGGAGGATTTAGTAACATGAAGAGAGAGCCTTGGGTCCGTCAAGAGATCAATATATTTGTGTATTTATGTCATGTCAGTGAAGGACATCGAAAGGACACTTCAAGTTGTGGGGTGACGCACAGGAGTTCTCCCTGGGACTTCCTGACGATGAGGCACAGTCAAGAAACTAAGTTGACCTCACCAAGGTCAACCAGGACACACCTCGATGGAGTGACTCAACGCCCTCTATACCCTGTACATGTTTACACTCCTCAACACAAGGCATGACATCCAAACATTGTGTCATTTAATTTATATATACAATTATAACACTTTAATACCTTGCACGTAACACTGAGGTCTATAAACACATGTTCAATTAGCACAATACTTCATGTTCAATGTAATTATATGTCGGGGGCCCTGGTTGATTGATCCAAATGTTGCTTTTTGTAAGTAAATGATAAGTTTCAGTAGTAAGACAATTCTGATCACATTTGGGTTCTTAAGGCAGCAACTTTACGATACTGTCACCAGAGGAAGATTATTGTAGTCAGTAAAATAATTATCGTCCATCCCAAGGTCGACAATAGAAAATGAACGATAACAACCAACTGATGACGGTAACCACAAGTATACATTTATCGTTTTCACAGGATGTGTCATATCGTTACGCGTGGCAAGGTGGTCTATACTTCTTTTTAGTATACTTGTCCTTTATACCTAAATTTTTACTTGTGCTTATATACCTGCACCTGGAGGAGCCAAGGTGTTCGTCATCACCTATAACAAGTGAGCGTCATTGTTCCTTTCACTATGAAATGAATATCACGCGTCAGAAAATGCCCTGGGGGGGGGGAGAGGGGGGGAGGGCGGGTGGTGGGAGGGAGAAGTGAGGTGGTGGGTGGGAGAAGTGAGGTGGTGGGTGGGAGAGAGTTGTAGAGGTTGACAGAGGAATAATGACTGTAGTTTACGAAGAAGATAATTTAAAGACAGTGAACTGTATATATAAAAGACGTTGATAGATAGTTATAACTCCTTACTCTACATACATAAAACAACAAAAACAAAAGCGAGAGCCACAATATATACCACAGATGAGGGAGGGAGGGAAGGTCTCTCGTTGGATCCGCGTTGTCAAGATGCTACAGGTGAGGCCCCTCCATTGACGTCACAACCCAGGTTCTCTCTAGACCAAGAGGGGGGGGGGGACGGGGTAAGAAGTAGGAAGAGGGAAGAAGGGGGTGAAGAGGGAAGAAGGGGGTGAGGAGGGAGAGGGAAGCGGGGGTAAGACGTAGGAAGAGGGAAGAATGGGGTGAGGATGGAGAGGGAAGCGGGGGTAAGACGTAGGAAGAGGGAAGAAGGGGTGAGGAGGGAGAGGGAGTGAAAAATAGGTGAGAGGAGAGGGGGCTGAAGAGTAAAGGAAAGAAAGAAGGGAAAAGCAGACGGAAGAGAAGTAACTGATACGAGGCGATGTGAGAGGGATGAAGAATAAGGAGAGGAGACGAGGAAACTAGAAAAGTAAAAAAGGTGGAGAAGAAGAATGAAGGGGAACAAGGGACAAAGTAACTAGGGGAGGATTATGAAGCGAGAGGCATTATGAAGAAGGAGATAGATGTAAGAACGTAAAAGTATAAAAATAATACAAATAAAAGAAACAGAAAACATGGAGAGGATAACGAGTAGTAAACATCAACTTCAGAAGTTTTAAATCACCCTCATCCGTTGAAAATCTGAGTAACGAAGGACACCTCACTACAGCGTTTGGCGGGAAGGGGAGAGGGGGAGGGGGAGGAGGGGGGCGGAGGGAGGGGGCAAGGAGTGAGTGATGGTGACGTGTACGGGAGAGGAGAGCTAATGTCGCTGTATGACCAATCCACTCTAAGCTGCTAGTGTTTAAGTTAGCAAATTGAGTGAACTGAAATTCCACTCCCCCCCCCCCCTCCCCCCGAGAACTTGACATACGTAACAGGTATAGAGGGAACTCCGACTAACACTCGATAACTCAGAATAACACTTGATAACTCAGAATAACACTTGATAACTCAGAATAACACTTGATAACTCAGAATACGTGGTGTCAAATGGTTGGAAAGTCAACAGCGTTATACATATGAATGAAAAACGGAAAATTAACAGCAGCTATTGACCTGTGACGCATATCACAGCATCAAGATCACTATCACAGCACCAAGGTCACTCACTATCACAGCACCAAGGTCACTCACTATCACAGCACCAAGGTCACTCACTATCACAGCACCAAGGTCACTCACTATCACAGCACCAAGGTCACTCACTATCACAGCACCAAGGTCCACTCACTATCACAGCACCAAGGTCACTCACTATCACAGCACCAAGATCCCTCACTATCACAGCACCAAGGTCACTCACTATCACAGTATCAAGATCACCATTACAGCATCAGGATCCCTCACTATCACAGCACCAAGGTCGCGCACTATCATAGCATTAAGATCACTCACTATCAAAAGTAACAAAATCACTATACACATCATCAAGGTCACTATACAGTATTTCTGAGCCCAGCGCCGTAGGTGATGTGGAGTACTGTGTGATGAGGTGGCGGCCGGTTCCTTGGCACCCTCACTTATATCACCTGTTGATTGATACCCTACCACTTACCTAACCTAATCTAACGCTAACCTAACTTAAGTTAACGCTAACCTAACCTAATCTAACGTAACGTAACCTAATCTAACGTAACCTAACCTAACGTAACCTAACCAAATCTAACGTAACCTAACGCTACCTAACCTAATCAAACGCTACCTAACCTAACGCTACCTAGCCTAATCTAACGTTACCTAACCTAATCTAACGTAACCTAACCTAAGTTAACGCTAACCTAACCTAACGTAACGTAACCTAATCTAAGGTAACTTAACCTAACGCTACCTAACCTAATCTAATGCTACCTAATATAACGTAACCTAACCTAAATTAACGCTAACCTAACCTAATCTAACGTAACGTAACCTCATCTAAGGTAACCTAACCTAACGCTACCTAACCTAATCTAACGTAACCTAACCTAAGTTAACGCTAACCTAAGCAATTGTAACTTGAACCTAATACCCACAGGCCTGTGTCCGGGCGGGCTATTCACCGAAGAAAAAAAAATCTATGATATCCCAATTTTATTCAATTCCAATATTAGTAACTTAATTGCCACGAAGACAACCATGCGAGAAACACAATACTTATTCATCTTCATAAATTAAACACCTGAAGGGAAAAATGGCAGCCAGTTGGTCAATCAGGTGACGTCATCAAAGGAAAACGACGTCCGATATCCTTAATTTACCAAATAAATTAACTATTCTATAATTCCAAACTATTTCTTACATATAACAAAAAAAATAACCTTAATTGACAAGTATTTATATAACGATAATAAATAATTTGTTATAAACTTAGGTTTTGCGTAAGACATCTCGACAATTACCAGACAAGGAGAAAGGTTTAAGCCAAGGATAATATCGTATACAGTATCTTAATTTGTTTATCATATTATTTATAAGATATTGTTTAACTTCTACGTTGATTTACTGCTGAAACAAACTTTTGACCAATAACTACTAGTTCATCAGTTTTACCTGTCTTGTTAATTGATTCTGGTGTCAGGCAGGTGGGTGGGTGTTACTGCAAGAATAATTGACGAAGATTCTCATGCCAAAACATGCCTCAAAACAATTGCTACAAGACTATCAATAATCAACAATGAAACTGAAAATTTGGTACTCGAGTTGATCTACTGTATATAGTTCGTACAGTTTATTTTCCTCATAATTGGAGGTGTAAGAATGTTAAAAGTGTCTGGTTAGCCTAAGCTAAAAACGCAAAAAATAACATCTAAATTGGCATTAAAATCAGACTTATATTTCTCCATAACTAAATACATACCGGCGTACCTGGCTCACAACAGTATCTGGGGGTGAGGTAGTAACAGGAGTTTGCAGGTGGAGTGTGAATGTGTCAGCTTACTAATAAACAGGAAGTACAGCCAGAGAAATGGTATAACGAGGCTAGGCATAAGTCACCCACACACACCACCAGTGCGATCATTCACTCAACACATGAAATATAACCGAACATTTATGACACGAGAACGAGAGAGGAAGATGCAGTTACCGCTTGCTAACACAATGTACCGGAAATGTTTTGTTGAATTACCTGTCATTAGAGACTGAGTACCGGTGTAAATGCTGTACCATCCGCACCTACATAGCTCACTTTTGAAACTTGTATATCATAGATTCATTTGTAAATGGTCAAAAATTAAACTAAACTCAACACCTCAGTGAACAGGACCGGGGTTGTGACTGTATCCTACTAGTTCATCAGTTTTACAATTTGCATAAGGTGATGATACACCAAAATTCCTCGCCACTCTAATCTTCCACGCTACACTCAGACAACCAAGGTGCTGCACATTCTCTTGTATGAGGGTAGGCGACCATAGTCGGTCCTCCACTCCAAACCTTTTCGGGTTGTTCCCTTGTATTTCTCCAGCCTCCAGGAACCACAACTTTTAATTTAATTTATTCATCCCTGTCTCTGCCTTCCCTCCTTTCTTCAGTTTCTCCCAATGCTATTTCTACCACAGCTACAAATATATGTCACCGGAATAATACCAAAAGTGTCGAACCTGTTAAGTCGACGCTCATAGGAAACATTTTGACATCCCGGAATTCTTGTGCTGAGCGACGGAAACCAGACAATGACATCATACCGACAAGGTTGTCAATGTGAAGTGAAAATTATAAATCGGTGCCACAGTTAGAAATTTACAGACAGGAAAATCAGCTTTGTATGGGAGTGTAATTTTGGTTCGCGGGTAAATAATGGAGCTACTAATTGTTCAAAGATAGATAGGGAGAAAGATAAGGCTGTGTTCTATCTCCAACATTTCATCATATATATTTAACATATATATATTCAAAATTCTTAATGAGAGAAGTTAAATGCGAGGATGACAGAATAAAATTAATAGTAATATCAAATATACGCTATGCAGGCGTTACAAAAACTCCTTAACATATTATTGGAAAAAGGTGAAGAATAAGGTTTAAGAGTTAATGCTGTAAAGACGTAAGTAATGGTGGTATCCAAAATGGGAATAAATCCTAAAATAAAAATTATGGTAAGCAACAAGCATCTTAAACAATTGGAAAATGTTGTGTATTTGGGAAGTAACATTAGCTGTGATGGTAGATGTGCGAAGAAAATTGCAACACGAATAGGTTAAGCAAAACCAGCATTTAATAATCTAAAATACCGGGGCACCTAATGAAAAAAGATATTACCTTCAATTTGAGAAAAAGGCTGTTGAAAGGCTTCCTATGACGAGGACCGAAAGACTGCCGTAAGGGTCAGAAGCGTGGACACTAAGCAGACACCAAAAAGAGGCTGGAGGCTTTTGATATGTGATGTTATAGGCGAATGTTAAGAATAATTTACACTGATGAAAACACTTCGAGAATTACTTGAAATGTACATAAACAAAAATTTTTGATAATTTGGTCATGTAATTAGGGATGAGGGGATGAGTGTAGGAGCCTAGGAGGGCCAGAGAAAGGCAGACTGGGATAAAGGAATTAAAATTAAAAACCGAGTGCCAGATACAAAATCTTGTAGGATTGGTAAAAACAGCCCGAAAACGTTTAGAGTGGACGATTGTGGTCGCCAACCCTCAGATATGAGGACGGTACTCTAATTGACATTGGCACTGCGGTAACTCGCGTATCTCCCACACTGTCATAGGTTCGAGTCCTGGCCCAGCTCAAGTGGTAAGGGTGTTATCTCTACCAATCACAAGTACTCCTGTTTCCTCATGCACTAACACTGGACAGTAAAGTTCTCCATAACAAAGAACAGACCAACGGCCCGAACGGTTATAATCTAATAGTCTATAAGTGGTGAAATTATAAATTAATTATTTAAAAACAATAGAGCCAGGGATCGTATATTAGTCACTGCCCAGTAGTTAAATACAAAATGAACTAATCAAAGATGGTACCGGTACATTAAGGAGGATGTAGGTCCAAGGTAAGGAATGAAGAAATATTGCTGAAGTAATTTAGTTTACGCTAAAGTTCACATCATAGAAGAAAATGGATATACGAAATATGGAAGAAAATCAGCTTCAGCGATAACTCGTATTACTGCGGTTGTTGAAGACTTCAGATTATTTGTGGTCTTTCCTGCATTAGTAATCAACAATACAATCTTATCGAAACATCAGGGAATTTTATTAATATTGATTGACTTTCTTTACCAGTGCAGTTGTACAATCTGAGTCACTTAAGACAAAATATATAACTTACTCAGTTCCATCTTCCAAGTCCAACTAACATAATACGACTGCTAACTTATCCTGAACTGACCTTACATAATGCAATCATGTTAACTGCAGGCATATCCTAAATAACCAAAGTTAGTACAGTAGAACCTAACTTATCATACAGAAGATACCACGTGTGGAAGAAATACCAAAGTACAAAACATTATGTCGGACTATATGTATTATATAAAAGCGGGACTATGTAGTATATAAAAGCGTACTAAATATACCCAAACAACAACTAGGCTCAGCAAAAATCGATCCAATATCTTTAAGTCCTCTTCTGCAGACAAAGGAAGAAAGCAACGTGACTCTGGAGGACTATAAGCAGACAGCTGATGTCCTAAATGAATCATCAGTGTTCAAACAGGAGACGCTGGGTAACCTATACCAATAGTAACCAGGCGGCTAAATACCTCAGAGGTTGAAAATGAATTGAGAGATAGCAATTACGGTCAATCTGGACGACAGCTTCACGTCCATATACTGTATACCACGTTTTCATTTGTGTATATAACACTGGGTAGTAATTATTTTGTGGACATGAAAAACATTGAAATATGGTCTGTATATCAAGCACTTAGTACCTAACATTGTAATGCAGGTTGTTTAATTATCCCCTTAACTCCATCATTTGTAATTGGGGGAAAACTACAAATTAATTCCATCATCAATTGATAACATGCACTTCATCAGTTGAGAATACTTGTAAAAAGCTTTATTTTTATAATTTTTTCTAAGTTTCTTTTCTTTAGAGACTGTAGCTCTCAATATTTTCTGTTACATTTTTTTTATTTCTTATTTATTAATTTATTTCAATATTCTATCTTTCATTTATTTATTTATCAAGTCTCTCGTTGCTTACTGTTTGTGTATTTCCTCTTGCTTTTATTCTCGGCTGTGCTTAGTTATATTCTGTTCAATGGATTAACCTGGGAAATCCATATTATGGTATTATTCCTTAATATAGTTTTTACACTTACATAGTAGACTGTCACCACTCAGGCTTTATTTAGAATTTAACTGGTATAATTGTCAGAGGGTAGCACTTTTCATGGTTGCCCTTCAATATTGTATTATAAAAAATGAACGCCGTCTCCTTACCAAAGAAAACACGTCGTTTCGAGTGGGTAACTTAAAGTTCATAGCTACAGGTTTTATTGACTAGAGCGTACTGTACTTTTTTTTACTTTTATCCTCTTCGCCACTGATCGGCTCGTTAGCCGCTTGGGCGATCGTTCACGTCTCTGTCACGCACTGTTGGCAAATACTGGGCATGCACCGCAAATACTGGTCATGCACTGTGAAATAACATGTACTATTAAGATCAGTACAAAACCGAGCTTAGGCGCGAGTTGGTTTATTTTCTGATAAGCCAATTTGAACCTTTATTCACAACACCAAAAACTTGGTTCACTCACTAATTACTGTAACAGACAAAATCGGACCACTAGGTCTCACTGTATAAGTAACAAAATAGATCCTCAATTAACACAATACTTGTACCTCCTTAAGGGTATTACTATGCATCACTGACAATAAAGAAGTCACTTTACACACTTGCTAATAGCACATAATGATGGTATTATAATTTAGAGTAGCCTGTTATCACAGGAAACACATATCAACACCTCAGTTGTGAGTATACATAGATGGTTTACTCGCAATATCTGACACTCTAATACTGGTAATAACAATATTTTATGGCGTCAATACTCAACCCTGGTGTACTGTGTACATTAGTACTAGTCCCCATTGTAATGACCACGGTCATAATGAGGAACAAGGCGTGTATATGCTGAATTGGCTTGACGTTCACCCAGGAGGGCCAGGCCCGGACGATAAAATACGGCAGTACCCCGCAACTGATCGCCCTAAATATTCCGGAGGCTGTCAGGTCCAAGCCAAACCTGCAAAAAGTGTGAAAATAGTGTTTCACTGTGGACGTGAAGAATATTAATTAACTTCTGATATGCAGCTTATGTTGTGTTTACTATTAAGATAATGTACTCATTTGAGTGCGAAAATTAGGTAAATGTATTCATATATGTCACTGAACCTTCAGTTTCCCTCTTGTAAATTGATTTGTATTTGACAGGTTTGACCGAAATAAACTATCGAGTTGACGTTGCAGGTTAATCTCCTTACCGGGCGACATAAGGTATAATAAGCACAGGTAATGTATTAACAACTCATAGCCCGATCAATATGCTGGTTGTACACAGTCGTTCCGTCCAACCTAACTATACAGCAGTGTGTGTCACGAGTCTAAAGTGAGAACATAAACGTTTTATGGTCATTTTCCACTCTCATGGGGGTTAGCCGTGATTACCTGATGGCAAAGTGACCTGGTTGCCATTAGGCAATTTTGAAGCAATTTTTTTTTTCAACAGTTTATTCCATATTATAGGAAATGGGATCCTAGAGCTGTCACTAGGTACCCCTATACAATGTTGCCAGAAGCATCTGGCTGGAGTCTCGAGTACACATAAATTAAATAATATAAAGAGGCTTACTGAAGCCTAAGGGAGAAAGGACATTCCTTCAAAATAACATCAATATTTTTTATGAAATATCTGGCCAGCATGCAGGTGATAAGCACCATGCCTTAGTGGGGAGGTTAAAACAAGTTATACGGCTGGATGCCCTTTCTATCACCAACCTACCTTTTACAGACTGGGAACTGGGCGTTATAATTATGTACAAGGCTTCCGAGCGCCTGTAGGGTTACGTGATGTTATGTTGTCTAGCACTCAGGATGGGATGGATGGAAACTCTAGGTGGTGGTTTTCTTATATCTGTGCAGGAGCTTCGTTAGAGATGTTGTGTGTTGCTGTCCTCCAGGTTGAATGAGAGCTGGACAGCGAGGAGCTTGCTCAGAGGTGGTGTTCAGGAACTTAGGCAGAATGCATCTCAATGGAGAAACTGAGAGCTTATAATTATTATACACAGCAGCCGGAAGTAAACCCGTGGGAACTCGCCGTTTGCTTGACTCCATTGCTAGGGCACACTAGCAGGTGGCGCCCCCCCCCCCCCCCCCCCCCCCATTCCCCCACGTGAGCAGCTCGCTGGTTGCTAGGATACTGTCGCATTGGAATGCGGCTACGCACTTGTAGGGGAGAGATCCACTACACGCCCACTTAGCTGGCAAGGCAAGGGTCCTCTGAAGTAATCAAAGATTGTCCCAAGGATTTTTTTTTTTGTCGGAAGGGTTGATCATAATTTGAATATGAACTTTGTTTTCTTTTAATCGAGTTTGCTTGTATTAAATTAATATTGTATACAAGTATTCCGGCCAAGGAGAGGGATGCAAATTCTATATAAATGACATTAAAAAACATTATTATAAAATTATCGTTATCTTACTCGTGAGTATTTATGTGATGTTTGCGAAGTACCTTTACGCAGCTGTGACATATTATTGTGGCCTTGTGGCATAAAACGTTACCGGTATACTGTATTATAGGAAGTCAAGCTAGACGCTTTTATCAATCATCGTTATGTACTTTTGAGTCTAAGTTATTTACTTTTCATCCAAGTCTGCTTTGTTGTAATATTACTATTATAAATAAATAAACAAGAATACACAAACACGCAACTCTTGCTAGGTTCACTCTGGTGGCGATAACAGTAACCTTCAAACACAATTAAGCCTTAATACTCTGCGAGCTGTGGGTCGTTTCCTCATCCACAAATTTCGAAAGCAATCTAAAAAAAAAAAATTCCATCTCTCAGTACTGCAAAAAAAAAAAATCATCTGACAGCAATACCCGGGTAAGGTAACCTAATGGTTGTGTCGTAACTATCAAGAAACAAACGATAATAGCGTCGTCTGGGTGGATATGACCTCTATCTGTGGGTGAAATACCAATACTTGATTACAGTATTTCTCAACTAATTATCTGTCAAAGAATTCAAGTTGCTCTATACGTATTAACTAGTATTTTTCATTAAAGAATTTTTTATATTATTCCATCACTCATTCAGTGATACTACGGTGAATTTTCGATCTTGCACCGGTATTTATCTTGCTGATATTAATATACATTTCGTAAGGTTTAGACAATTCTTAGACCTTTTTCTTCTATAATATTTCCGCCAGAAATAAAGGATAACCGATATATTAATTTCTCAATGTTGTTAGGTTTGGTCGTTCACAAATGTCGCCATTTGTTGTTTACGTCTCAGCGAAGGTCTGACCACGACCACCCATCAGGCAGTGCTCCTTACCTCCGTGTTGGCTTCTTAAGCGTCTACGGTGTATGTGCGTGGGGGAGGGGTGGTGTGGGAGTTTCGTATTGGCTATAGGGATAGGACATGAGTTTTTTGTCTTAGCCAATGAACAATGCGTGGGTGCATTGGGTGCGGAGATTTGATTTTTCAGTTCCAGAATAACCAGATATGGCTGAACAGGTGGAAAGAGCCGTGCCAACATTATGATAGATTAATTTTACGTCAATTATAAAGTTTCATCAGAAAAATAGTGTTAGGTTAGATTTTTTTTTATTTGTGACACTCCAAAAAAATAAATTTTCGTTAAGATTGATGGGTATGGAGAGGGGATCTCAAAAACTATTGATTTCCGGCTGAAATGAATATCAAATTCGTTCGAAACTTGTTAATAACAGCGGAATTTTTTTTTTAATATCCAAACAAAGACCGGTGCATTAGTGAAAATTGACCGATACTACTATTGCAACGTTGCCACAGGGTGTATCGTAACATCCCGCAACTGTATCCTCCACCTATAAACCCAAGGTCTCCCTCACACCCTCCAGTCCAGTGGTGTCGAACTCAAAACCTTTTGAGGGCCAATTCTCATTTTAGTTACCCTCTTCAGGGCCAACAGAAGTGCTATATCACATATTTGCGGGATTGAAGTTTACAGCCTCACGCAATGCCTTACCTAGCTCGGCGAAGCCTAGCGCACGGCGATGGTTAGCGGGTTTGATGCGACCGTCATGTGTACAAGGTTTCCCTACAGATCTTATATATTCTTTTAATTTCAAAGGATTGACTGCACATCAATTCTGCATACAGTCATAGCTATAGATAATTGAGTGATTAAAAAACGAAGTATAACTCACGATTTTTCCAAAGAAATGGAGAGGGGTCCAACAGTGAACACCAATTCTCAACTGTTTAGCCTGGTGTTGCAACGTTTGGCTGCTGCCTTTGTTCAGATGCTAGTAATGGCTACGGCTTCGTTTTTTAATTCTTTAGTGATTTTGATTTATAAGCATTTTCCCTTTACAATAGTGTTATTACTAGCACTAACAATATAAATTTAATTATTGCCACAATGATGTAAAGATCATTTTGGAATTTACTGACTCATTCATATCTATTTCTACCATAATTTCACGGGCTTATAAATTTTTACCGTCATCCCGCGGGCCACACCTGACTATCCCAAGGGCCATGAGTTTGATACCCCTGCTCTACACCCATAAACCAAACGTCTCTCTAACATCCTCCACCACTCATGCATCCAGCGTCTCCCGCACACCTTCCACTGTCTCCTTACACATCTTTCCCACCACCCACGCTCAACAAACAAGCAGAGGGAACAACCTTTCAACTATTCCGTGATGACCAGAAAACACTACTCCGCAAAGTAAAATGTACTGCCTTGAAGGACACACGCTTGATACTATGCGTTTCATATTGTCACCGTTGAAAAAACACTCCAAATTACATATCCCTTAAAGTCTATATGTTCATGACTAGTGTATGCACTAATTCACAATACTCACGTGAAAAAAATCGTTAAGTGCATAGCTAATATATACCGGGTATATTTCTTTAAATTGCTTCTCTTAGAAACGAGGACTAAACATCGATGCTAAATAACCCTTGCAGTTGAAGTACCCCAATGCAATAAAATTTATAAACAATTCCAATGGAAACAGAAAAAAGAGTATTATCCATCTGTCGAAAAAAAATGTTGGCGTGTCGAGACCTCACATCACTAAATTAACTAGTCTTCCCGGAAAACATCGCTGATTAAGGTTGCAGGTAATACGTCTCGGGGCAAGAGAGTGCTCAGCTCGTGGTATTGATCTAAGGGTGAATCCTTCCTTAATTAACCTGGGGTACGGCGGTTCATCTGTGTCCCGAGTTTTTCCTGTTTTCATGTCTCCCTTAAAAGAGGGAGATTTGTTGTTTTCCTCATTTCTTCTTTCATATTGCAATCAATTCTGGACCAATGGCTTTGAAAGTTGGCAGGCTTGTTGCATGGTGCAATACTTCCAAACACATCGTATTTGTTTAAATTTGGGCCTTTATATGGATTTCATGGATCAAATAACCCCAAACTAAATATTTTGAGCTGTTGGCCAGTCTTTAGGCACCTTTAGATGAAACTTGACACAAACTTTAATATTGGCCTCACACAATGATACTATATTATAATGGTTAAGGGTAAAAAGTAATAGAGGGAAATCGAGTTGGATTCGCTGTTAATTTCGGGTTATTTTTATAATTACAGATAAAAAAAATTAGTCTATGCTAGCCATTTTATAAAAATCAGAATATTTAATTGGCTTTTAATTTATTGACAAGATGAGCATAGTTAATATGAAAACCCAGAAGTCAATGGTAAACGACATTCCTTGTTATTGACATGTCAAGGTAACCTGCCAGGTGTTGACTCACTCCGTCAAGAAATATCACGGCAATATAATTTTGTTTAAAACACCCCCATTAGTGTCACGTTTATTTTCATAAAACATAAAAAAGGCCGAAGCGGTTAATATATATAAAGCGCATAATAATTTAAAACCAATAAAAATGACGATACCTACGTACAAAACGAAATTCAGAAAAAAAAATATACAGGGGGGGGGGGGGGGGGGGCATTACCTTAATTTAGACGAGCCTTGGTGTGAAAAACACAACAAATCACAGGAAGCCATATCACAAATGCAAGGTTTCACTAATGAGGAGGTTCGTCTCACAGTTGCTCCTGCCACAAACTGAGGAACACACGGCGAAAACGGGTTGTCATGCTGGTGGGCGTGGTTACGGATAGCCGAAGAGGTGGTTGTGTGATAACTGGCTTGTTCAGACGGAACTTTCGGCCCAAGTGCTCATGGATGCGAGTTATCAAATGTCTTTTTGTTTTACCTATATATGCTGCCCTACAGCTAGCACACATAAATTGATAAACAACTGAGGATTGCAGGTGTGTGGGTATGGTGTCTTTAATTTCAAAGAATTTTTTAATTGAACTCTGGGTTTTGAAGACAAGTCTAAGAGAAATTTGGTTAGAATTCAATGAAAAGCTTCTTAGGTTTGTTTCTAAGGGTGAAACTGAGTGGGCCTATGTACGGAATGGTGAAATAGATAGAATATTTGGGAACGGTGTGGATTTGAGGCTGTGGGACTAAAAATCCTATTAAGGGTTTGCCTATATAAATGTCTGTAAATATTTTAGGGAAACCACTGTTAAGAGTAGTTCCTTTATGTATTTTAGGGCCAATTGCAAGATCAGCCGTGGTGTAATATAATGGAGGAAAAAATTTGTGGTTTTTCAAGATGGGCCATGGTGGTACCCGGCGTCTGTTAATACTAGGTCATCGTACTGTAGTCAGGTGTACCAACTGGCGGAAGACTTGGGGGTTGGTATGCTTGCACCCTCAAAGGTTGTCAGTGGCACAAAATGTTTACTTTTGCTACACGATTTTCGAGCATGAAAAACTTGAATCCCAAGTTAATGTGCACCTCATTTTCCTATTTTCTTTGATTATAAGATATATATATATCTGTAATGGGTTTTTAAATGGCATATTTCAACACTGTACCATCCCAATAATTACCTATAATTCATCATCATCACTGAAATGTTACAATGTACAGGTGTATCATTAAGAACTATCAGAATAAAATTTGGTAAGAGAAACCCCTAAAAACTGTGTCCTTTTTTGTCTTTATTGGACAATTGGAAATTTGTGGTAAATTGACACATCCTTAAATAGAAGACTTGCTCCACTGGGGCAATACATTTTGGCTCCAGTCAGTCCATATATATATATATATATATATATATATATATATATATATATATTTATATGGCAATTTACTGAACAAAATTATAGTTTAGGGTAATTCACACAACGGTCCGAAGTAAAAAATAAAATAAATTCTTGAGGAAGCCCTGCCATAGATTCTCAGTAGTTTAGTTATTCAAAACACTACACCCGCTAACTATGGAAACTTATTGAAGGAATGTGGGATTATTATTATTCTAAATAGGTATAATTTTTAAATTTAGAAACTTAGTGCTCATTGAGGGTCATATTTTATGAAGTTTCCGTTTTGTAAATAATCAGGCATACCTTTCATGGTCTACTCTAAACGGACGGAGTGACGACGTACATAGTGGCAATAAATCTGTTCATTTTACCCTAACTGTAATAATAAATCTACGTATTGTAGCCAAATTTGCTCTCTGAAATGTAATTTTGAGTATTTTCTCGAGTGCTTGATTTTTTTTAATGAACTCGATTTGTCATTTTATCTGACCATTTTCACAGCAACTGTACCGGTTGCTCTTATGCCAGAAATTTTACCTTCGCCTTCACTAAACGCAATGGTGGCGCGTCGAGGCCAATAGACACTTTTAAATGGCAGAACTCATGTCATTTTGGTATTTAGACTTTCAACTAATATCAATGAATCATTACCTGCACATGCCAGGATACTCCGGGCTACCAATGTTAAAATATTTTAGGCAACTCATCCTAAAGGTTCAGGCCCCAATTGTAATTACTGTACATATCTGCACCAGTTTGTTCTGTACACTATAGCTCTTTGGCAAACAATTTTCATTGTCAATATAATCTTTACTCAAATGACACATTCGTTACTTGTACTGTAGATCACTAAAGTACAGCACTGTACTTATTATTTTCTTAAAATCATTACTTTGTGGAGGAAATTGACCTACGTACTGTATTGGGAGATGATCATGCTATACAGTATATGCACAGAGCTCAAGATTTGTTTTCAAATCACCTGCGATTTTTCTTTCATACAAAAACCCTGTTAATTACCTGTTCCATACACCCTTAAGCCACAACCGTAGCACATCTTTCAGTAAGGTGTCTTTCTTTGGAAATCACTGACAAGCATAAATAAAAAAAATGTACATACATTGCAGTACATTATAGCTTTGGCATATTAAGTTGACACCAAATTTCCATGTACACAAATATAGATTAAAGGATAATTATTCTGTATCCTGTAATTTTTCAGATTATAAGATAAGTGAGCTCATTTTGTTATCTACTTAACAGTATTCTTGTCCTGGGGTAAGAGGTGAAGTAATCCACATATGGGCAAAAAGTATTTCAGACAGGCTTCGTCCTCACTAACAATGGGGTTTGTTGTTCGACTCGTCCTTATACACTGATTAACTTCATCTTTTGTAAAGTCATCTGTAATGGGTTTTTAAATGGCATATTTCAACACTGTACCATCCCAATAATTACCTATAATTCATCATCATCACTGAAATGTTACAATGTACAGGTGTATCATTAAAAACTATCAGAATAAAATTTGGTAAGAGAAACCCCTAAAAACTGTGTCCTTTTTTGTCTTTATTGGACAATTGGAAATTTGTGGTAAATTGACACATCCTTAAATAGAAGACTTGCTCCACTGGGGCAATACATTTTGGCTCCAGTCAGTCCATCACACCAGGCGGGGGCAACCAATGAGTGTGTTCAATAATTGGCTTTATTATTATTTATCAGTACAAGAAAATATACAATAAGGTAATCATATAAACCTTAGGCTTATGTCTAGCTACAATAAGATACAAATCACCGTTATAATCTAATTTGGAATATGATGAGAGAAGGGAGAAAAGATATAATGTTATTTAGTGACTTCTATTGCACTGCTTGTTTGTTTTGACATTTGGAATAGGGTTGATTTTACTTTTTTATAATATATATATATATATGACGGAAGCACATTGTAATTGGAATAGACCAAAAACATATATACGTAGTAGGAACGTTATTTTTCATTGAAATAAGTGACATAGAAAAGATGCCATCTATCTGTCTGTAATTTAATACATTCAAGTTGGGGTCTCTATGTTCTTTGTACTTGAAAGCATCCTGTTTAATAGTCAAATGTGTATCACTTATAAAGACAAGGGAGGATGAACTATTAAGGTTTTCCATAGTGTTCCAAGTTCAAAGTGAAGGAACTGGATAAACACAGACACACGAACACACAATATGGAGAGTGACGTAGGAAACACTGAGAAAAAGGGGGTTGGAAGGCAAGGAATCCAGATGGCGATTCTGTCCACTAGCTTAAATAATTATTCTTATTGGCTCTTTATATTATATATAGGACTTATTTATTCTTTCTGTAAATGCAAATGGTTAACCTTCACATCCAAAATATTTAATATTAATTTGTTCACAATATATACAAATACATACAGTGCAGTAGACATTTCTTTAAAAATGAACTTCTTTCGACTGATTTATAAAATTCCTTATAACACTAACAGCCAGGACAGAATCGCAATCTGGCACCAAAGAGAGGGTCTAGGCCCGTGCTCAGTTTTCAGTTTTTCAAAATTGACTTTTTTTCTCTCCATGTGAAAGCACAGATTTGTGAGCATTTGTAGCGAAATCGTAAAAACTGCACAAGCCTATACACCACAGTAGAGTCAAAGATCGGACATTAATAGGAAAAAATCTAGGTCTAGATTAGGCTACTACGGAATAATAAAATGGAATACCATATTTTGGAGGGAAATGTTGAGAGCAAATGGGACAAAAAATAAATTTCTCCGCGCAGTCATGGACATTTAAGGGATCTTTCTTTATATCACACATTGAAAGTCACTTCTAGCAGCTACGTTGGAATGCTTATTGAGAATGCAAACATCTTCCGTTTAACCATCTACAGAACTTTAAACGCATTCTTTGCGCCCGGTATATATATATATATATATATATATACAGCGAGATTCCACAGAGATGAAAAGGCACGACACCGTTCAAACATGATGGCCCTGTTGTCATGCTGTCCGTTGCAGTCACAGCGCCATTTCCAATTAAAATGTACTTACTTCCTAAAAAATGGTTATGGATGAACAAACAGCAAAGGGGAATGTACCGAATTCAAACCTCCTTGCTATTGGTGCTCACTTAGCCAATCAAATTCCAGAGTTCCCCGAAGAGTACAGAGACCAAAGTGAAGCCACCAATCAGGAGACGAGAGAGAACGGGATCGGGCGAGATAGAGGAATGCTATTGGCCGGGAGAGGGTCACGTGACAATAGGATGGTGGTAGTTGAGGTTGGACACCGCAAGAAAGCCCGACTTGTGTGAAAGACGGCAATCTGAGGCCTCCTGTGTGGAGCCCTCCCGCGGCGCCCTTTTGTAGGAATCTACAGGAAGTGAGGAGGTGAAAGACTTTGACTGGGAGCCTTAGTGGTCGACGCTGCCAGTTAGTCACCTGTCATGGACGTTACTCTGTGTATAGCCTTGGGCCCGGCTCAGGGTGATATGGAAGCACTCTGGTACACTATTGTGGTGAAGTACGGTCTCTATACAAAATAAATTTGCATATGTATACTTGATAAAAATAAAATTCTAAATGTTATCCACATTCCTAACAAGATCCTATTAGAAATCTCCAGTAGTCATTTTGGCACAATCGTTGCTTACAACCAAGTTAAACTGGCATTTCGTTTGGCAATATAGAAAGTAGCATGAAATTAGCTCTTGAAAGCTCATAAAGATGCAAGGTAATCAGGTGCCAAGTATAAGATAACAGAAAACTAACTAGACTAGCAATATGACTAACAATGCAGGTGACAGACATGTTAAAAGATCATGCTGCCAGTTCTTGAATAACAGAAGCAAAGAGGTACAATAGAATTTTCAGAAAAGTTCCAAAAATGATAGAACTACATGGCATGCCTTGGAAATCTAGAAAATTGAAAGATTGCACATGTTGAGATTATTTTGGACTAACAGTATGACATGACCAGCCACAATGGACCTCTGTAAAAAGTTTACTGTATTTGTCTTTCAGTCAAGCATTAATTTGACATCAATTTATCAAGGGCCAGGGTAGCTGGTGGTGTCACTAATAAGGATGCTGGCACGAGGCACGAGGGATCCACTAGTACTAGACGCTGGGAATCGTGTATGGTTCCTAGTACGCTTATGGAAGACAGTGGATTTATCAGCGGAATACCTGCTCGTCTTCTTACTTCACCGCAGTGTTGCCCACTACTCTTCACAAAGATAATTACTTTCCTTTTCTGGAGTGCATTAACAAGTAGCATCATTAACTGCAAATCTCCAGGCTACAAAAAGAAAGTGAAACATAAAAAATACTTCATTAATAATATATTCCTTCTACTCACAATATTTAATAACACAAATACACATTTCTCTCAAATATAAATATATTCTTTCTTGGCAACACTGCTTCTCCATGCGGCACTACACTTGAGTATTGGACAGGTACTGGCTGGAGGTGTAAGGGCCTAACCCGCCTTGGTTCAACGCCTAACTATCATAACTACAGAACTATGAGAATGATAGAGAGAGAAAGATGAGGGACCGAGAAGTGGCTGTCCCATTCCCACGTTCCAGCCTTAAGGACCCCCTTAAAAAGTTTTCGTAAGTGAAGATAAAAGTGATTGGCACATGCGAATTCACATTAATCCTATTCAAAAGTAAATACTGTATAATTATAATCCTTTTTAAATAACAAAGAAACACTGCATAGTATGTCCAGGTAAATCAGCAATGTAAGTAGCACATCACTCGACATATTGCACACCAAGCATGCAGGCTCCTTTCCTTACAATATGTCAAGTATCAGAAACATCAAATTCTTTAGTCTTCATCACTTATTTTGATCATAAGACATGCCATTGCAAGTCACTATTTTGATTTATAATGGTAATAGGAAATTCTCTTAATATTTGTTCGTTGTCACACATTCTTTGCATCACAATATTCAATTTCTTAATACATGAAATTTTCACACATTTACGCCACAACTTCTTCTTTTACAGTGGTGGGTGTGGTCTCAAGGGCCTCTGAGGGCGTGGCTGGCGAGGTGCTTACAAACGACTCTTCTACTGAGGAAACGAGGGATGGGATGACTGGTGCTGTAGGGAGTGAATCAGCTGTGGCAGTAACTATGACTGACACACCTTCCCCTGCACTACTAACAATGCCAACGCCACTATCTGATGGAGAGGGGACGGGAGTAGAGGACTCTGAGTGTGGAGTAGCGCCATCAGGGTGGTAGGGCTTGCAGTATGAATAACGGTGGTTCATGTGCTGGGAGTAGGAGCCTGAGTGAGAGAACCTCTTGAGACACTTGTGGCACTGGTAAGGCTTCTCCCCAGTATGTAGTCGGCTGTGCTCTGTTAGATGGTGCTTGTGCTTGAATGCTTTGGGGCAGAGATCACACTTGAATGGGCGTTGGCCTGTGGAAATATTTCACTACTATCATATATATACAATATGTATATTTCATCTTGTTTTCTTCTAAATTAAGATCATTTGTATATACAATATAAAGAAACACTTAATTTTTTTTTTCAAGCTCATAAATTTATGAGTAATAAAACTAAGTAATAATGTGAGATGGACAATAGTAATTCAGTAAAACGTGAGCAGAAATTGACATTCACCTCACCTGAGTGCTCATACTTATGGCGGGCAAGGGACGATTGCTTGTTGAAGGACTTGTCACACTGGTCACACTGAAAAACACCTCCCTCCTCCTCACGGCGTCTCTTGCGACTTTCATCACCACTGTCATCATCCTGTGGATGAATATAGAACATAATAAGAATCATTTGCCTCAAAGTGTATACTGAACAGTATATATTTTGTTTTCAATATTCACCATATACAGTACTACAGGGGTTATTTCCTCTAACTGGAGAGAATCAAGTAAACTACATACATTTCCTAGTTAAACAAATACAGTACAGGGACAGTAGTGTTTTATGATAATGAGCAGAAACATATTTTGAAATGGTCATAACATTTGCAGGGAAAGGTATATATTCATCCAAATATATAACAACAAAGCTGACTTACCCTTGGTCGCTTGTCACCGGGATCTATATGGTCAGTGTACAGAGATGGTAGGCCAAGCTTCGCTCCATGGAGAATCTGTGCCAATTTGCACTGTTCAGAGATCACAGAGGGCAACCCAGCCACAGTCAGCCCACTGGGCTCTTTAGGTTCAGATATATTATTGTTGAGAGAGTTGGGTGTGGGTGTGCGAGATTCAGATTTGTAAGAGATCGCCAATGAGGTGGAATCTGCATCTGAATCAAAATAAACTGAGGCAGGCTTTGGCGATGCTGATGGGGACGATTTTTTGGTGGAGAGATCAAGAGGTTGGTCATCATCATTGCCATCTGCTCCATCAGCAGGTGTTGGAGAGGCACGACCATTCTGAAGTGGGTAGACTAGACCTGGTGCCGCCAGCAGGGACGGGTAATAGGAGCTAATGCTTAAGGCCTTGGAATTAGCCTGAGAGGTGGGCGGAGCATAGCTGGTAGGAGCATAGCTTGAAGGTGTATAGCTGGAAGTAGTGTGGCTAGGATTGCTGTAGCTCGAGGTGTAACTGGCCTGAGAGTATGTTGATGGAGTAGGGGTAATAGATCGACCCTCACGTCGGTCACGGGCTCGAGCATTCTGGAACCAAACTTGCACCACTCGGACAGAGAACCCAATCTTCTCAGCAATATTTAGCAATTCTTCTTTCTTGGGTCTAGGGTTCATGGCGTAGTGAGCACGTAGGACAACAAGCTGCTCCTCACGGATGTGAGAACGTACACGAACCTTTTTTCCATCACTGGTGGTTTCTTCATCATCTACAATATGGCCGGAATCAGCATCTCTCTCGTCATCCCGGCTGAAAAAAACTCGATTGGACAAATAATGGGACTGAGGCAAGTGCTGGTGTTGCTGCCGCAGTTGATGCTGTGGCTTCTGGTTTCCTGCCAACTCGTGAAGCCTTGCTGCCAGACCCTCAATTAAATGTCCCTTATAGCGTTCAGAGGCAGACGTAACCTCAGGAAGATGTGGACATTGTCGAGAAGCATGTAAGTAGGCTTCACTAGGGTTTCTGGAGGTGCTGCCACAGAGCCTACAAGAGAGGTCATCAGCAATGGCTGCAGAGTTCAGTACAGAGCCCTGGGAGGCAGATGATACTGTTTCCTCAAACTGGTGTTTTGTGACACTTGTGTTTACACTCTCTAACATTTTCTTCAATGTAGACATACCTTCCCTGTCATTGTTATTTGGAGTTTCTTCCATCTCTTCTTGATAACTTTCTTCCTGCTGCTGTTCTTCTCTCTCCTCTTCATCCTCTCTTGTCTCTTCCTTGATGACAAGTTCACCTGGCTCTCTATCATCATCATCAACATCCTCCTGTGGGGCATCTTCACTGTTATCCTTCTCATTGCCATCTTGGTGAGCTTTGTTAAGTGCCTGGGACATTGTGAGAGACAGCAAGGATGAATACTGTGGGTGGAGCTGAGCAGCCAAGATGAGGGAGTTGAGGGGATGATAGGGTGATAGACCCTGATGGAGATTGCTCTGAAGCCCTTGAGGTAAGCCCTGGGGGAATCCCTGTGGTAGTCCAGCAGTCAGACCAGAACTGCTGAGGCCACTTGGAGACACGAGTGAAGGTGGAGACATGAGAAGGGAATCCCTGGAGATGGGCCGTGTGGGTGAGGAATAGCCGAGATCAGCAGAAGGAGTTGGAGACTTGTCCTTGGGAAGAATAGGTAAATAGGACCCATTAAGAACTGGCCGTTTGGTATGAGGTCCTGGAAACTGTGGGGATGTACGCGGCATTAATCCATTGGTCCTACCGCGTCCAAGCTGAAATAGGGAAAAAATATCAGCTAATTTTTTTGTTAAAGTTAAATAATATTATTATACATAATACATGTAATGCTATACTGTATATGCTATGTGGGAAAACCTGTTGCATTCCAGTTCTATGATACATTGAACTATGAGAATACAATACCTATAATTCTGAAAGTTCATCTTTTACTGTAATACAGTACAACTGAATTATATATGTCTGAAACAACTATTTTTAATTTTAAAAGTTATTACTCTTGTTACTCAAGATAACTTTAATTATCAATACTTCTAAAATTATTACTAGATAGAGGTTTGTCTGCTACACAGGAAAGTGGGTCAG
Source organism: Homarus gammarus (assembly GCA_958450375.1). Lineage (NCBI taxonomy): Eukaryota > Metazoa > Arthropoda > Malacostraca > Decapoda > Nephropidae > Homarus > Homarus gammarus. The sequence continues at coordinate 2,184,789 of CAUDMG010002649.1, read as the reverse complement.
GTAGAGTTACTCTTAAATGTTCGTGCAGATTTTGAAGTGAAACAATCCTCTCAGACAAGCAAATGATTTTTTCCCTCTACATGCTTAGTACAACTTGTAACTACAGGTATTAATCTACCTTTGGAACTTCAACCTTTGTTTTCTTAACCACAACCAACAAAACTCCAAATTTCATTCTTCATTCACCTTATCAATTAATGACACTATTAACAGAAATACATTGTCTTGAATAAAGACGAAAGCTTTCATCTTTATTCAAGACACTGTATTTTGTTTCAATGAACATCCATCAATTACTAATAGTGTCATTAATTGATAAGGTGAAAGAATGAAATTTGGAGTTTTGTTAGTTGTGGTTAAGAAAACAAAGCAAACTAAAGTAATGTGTGAGTGACCGACCCATCTGTTAAACTAAATCTTTAGGTCTGATTTGACCCCTAAAACGACAAAGTCTTCTCTTGTATTTTTCTGTGGTAGATAGCAGCATATTCTGCTGTGATTTCTCAAAATTTATTGAGACAATTTAGGACTTTTATACAATGTTAAGTATTCTATTATGGTCTGACTGGTGACCTCTAAGTGCCTTGCTTATACAACACACAAAAACATAAATAAAATCAATATACAGTTCTGTACTGTAAATGGCCACATAACAATTCTGAAAAACCTTCTATACTTGTTGCCTAATTTTTTGCAACACAGTATTATACTTTACACTCGGATCTTTCATTATTCTAATCAATGCTGTTTATTCACTATCCGTTTTTATACAGTATATCTTATTGAATGAAATGGATGCATGAAAAGTAAGATTTACTGTAGTTTGGAAACATGCAATGAAATATCATTTGTTCATCAAAGGTCAATTAAAAAACAAAGAAAACTTTCCATATAATATATTAACCCTGGGAATGGCGAGAAGTTTTGTTCATTGCATCCTATTACTGTACAGTACCCGTACCCATAATAAATAAGCAAATAATGCAATAACTACCTACTCATATCAGTACACTTTACTAGCACTTTTATGTAATTCCTGTTCCCAAAATATATATTTTGTACCAAATTACCTCTTCCCCATTCACAATATTTTCTGCTTTCCTTTAAAGGTTGACTCAATACTACAGTACCACAAATTTAGTTTAAATTTTTAACCAAATAATTCTGATAATAATAACAGGAGCAGTAGCCTTGTTTTCTTTATTTGTCATTCATATCAGCAATAAAAACATACAGTTCTGTACATTAAAAACTGATTTATCTCACAGGAAGACTTAAAACATTTCATAGGAAAGGCCACACTCCAAAACAGGTCAAATATTAGAGCCAAAGAAACATTTCCCATTAACATAATAATTAAGGGTGGGTGTTTGGGTGAGCACTTAATGAATTGGCTGTTGTCACTCACCTGGCACTTTTTGGAGGACATATGTGAGGAGTAGGAGCCTGAGTGGGAGAACCGCTTCCCGCAGTGCTCACACTCGAAGGGCTTCTCACCACTGTGAATCCTCTTGTGTTCCTGAAAAAAAAAAGATGCAAATATAAATACATTACATTGACTTTAAATTTGTGTAAAGTACTTCGACTAGTATTACTGAAAGTGATGAAACACAGCACTTGTTCAGTAACTTGCTAATCAATAACTGAAAATAGGTATTATTAATCTTGAGGGCTTTTACACACACACATATTACATATATACAATAAATGACAACTATAAAATTTTAAATACTTTCAAAATTAATATTAACTTTCCACTTCACAAATACATATACTCTGTACATATATTAAAAGTAATTATATTTCTTAAAGTACCTAACGTAAACAGACTTCACAAACATAACGAAAATATTCTATTTCCTTAATGTCAAGGTGTTTACGAGGCCGGTGACAAAAGCGCGGTGGCGGACGCAAGTATGATAAGACTGACGCCTGACGAGACAGGAAGCTTCAGGTGATACCAAGGTAGGTACCACGTGAGCCCCTCGCTCATCCCTGACGCATCATCACCCGGTATCACAATGCAGCCACACGATTTCACTACATGTATTTTATTGATTTAATGTTTTCGAATGAATGTGAATAAATAATTACTAAAAAAAAATCATTACAATTATGATTAAACAATGAAAAGACAATTGAAAGTTAAAGCGCAAATTTGGTTACTAATAACGTCTCCCCCCCCCCTCCCCCCGCCACATCCTGTGTACCTGGTACTGTAAGTATCGCGGGTGAGGCCTCGCCACGCACCAGTCCCGCTTGTTGCTGCTGGGTCGACCCCTCCGCTCCAGTTGTTCCAAACCTCCAAATCCTGCACCGCGAGTTGGGCGAGTGTGTTACCGCACAGATGAGTTACTTTCACATTCATTCGTCTCTACCACAATGGTGAGCTGTTAGATCTAGCTAATTCTTATGAAGCTCGCGATCACGTTCATCACGTACTGTATAGCAGTATATCAAAACAGTAAGGGTGTCGAATGAAACAAGAATTGTTCGAAGATAGCATACCACGCCCGTTGTACCTAATATTACATTTCAAATATATAATTAAATTGAGTAAGGGGTTACCGAAATATGACTAGGTCAAACAAGGTAAACATTTATAAAGAACAACAATGACGTCAGGAGTATGACACAAGCTCGTGCAGATGAGCTGAAGTACTCCAAATACTATGAGGTTTATGCAATTACTGCCCATATTAAAAAAGACCTGAACAGGGAGTAGACACGGCTAACTGGTCATGGAAGTGCGAGTTGGTAACTAAAATTGCTTTTCTCTATAGCTCGGAAATGCACAACGAACATAAATGTGCCGACACTTTAATGATATATCAGGAAATAATATCCAAAGGTATAAAGAGCTGGTGGTAAAGCTCTTAAGCAGGTTTTAAAAGTACTGTACATAATGTACAGTATATCCTTCCAACATGTTCCAACCACGTATATACCAGCACCCGATTTCCCCTTTCTCACGACACAGAAATATCCCCAATAACCATCTTCTCTACCAAAACACAATAAAAATCATCCCACCGACGACTCTTGTCAACCATCAAAACAAGCAAACACTGAAATAAACGATGCACACGAACAATCGCTTCTCATCTACACATGTATACGTATAAACTCACAGGTCCCGGCCCCCACCTCCCGCCGCCCCCAACCGCGGTCTCCCCTGGCGGCCAACGGTCTCGTGTCCCGCCTTACCTTGAGGTGATGTTTGAACTTGAAGGCTTTGCCACACTCGTCACACTTGAACCGCCTGAGCACGTCCGACTCCTGGTGGGAGATCATGTGTCGCTGAAGACGGTGGATGTTAGCGAACTTCTTGTGGCACACAGAACACGACTGAAGCAACGAAAAAGAGAATGTCATTAAACCTGTCACCAACACATTCGAGGTGAAGGAGAATAGTTAATCAGGTTCTTCGTTAGAAAACGTCACGTGAGGCGAAGATTAACTTGTAGTGTCAGATTGACAAATCCTTAAAAAAAAAAAAAAAAAAAAAAAAAAAAAGGAATAAAAAATAAATAAAAATACTGTATAAACTTTTCCATGAAAAATCTGCAGGAAATTTGGTACCAAATATTTTTTATAGGTAATTAAACATGCTATAAAGGCAACGCAAATTAATAAAACTAAATTATGTGAATTTAGAGAGCATTACGTCACCTCTGAACCAGCCATGTGACAATAATTCTCGGGACAGGCAATCCACAAAAGCTTAAAGCAGTGATACAGTATTATGAACAAATCTACCTTTATAAAAGACAGTATAAATGTGTTCATCAGATATAAAGTTGACAAAATTAGTTGTTTATTTAGGAAGTGAAAAAAATAAAATAAAAACTTGCATTTTAATTAAATATAGAACTATGTATCTTCAGAACTAAAAAAAATAAAATAATGTCGATTTATACAACACACTACTAAATAAAAAGTACAGCCCAGTGTTAACAGAGCACAGCCGCATGTTCAAAATGAATGTACCGTATCAGAACCACAGAATATAGTAGAGGAAGAGGAACCTGCAGTAGATAATAAAGCCTCATCCCATCCCCTAAAACACTTATAAAACGAATATTTCCTTTTACTAAGAAGTATTTTGTACGGTATATTTCTTTTTACTGAGTTTTGTTAATCCGATGCCTACCTTACCTAAACTAATTAATAATATGTTTTCGCATGTGACTTCTTTTCAAATAAACAACAACTCATGGCGTGTCCTAACTTCAAAACGCTATCCCAGCGAGTATCCTCAAATGAGTAATCACTGACACAAATGTAAACGAATTGATAATACAAAAGGACATATTAATGCCACAGAAACTTAATCAAAGTAATTAAACATTCACAGTTAATGACAAAACACTGAACAAAATAAAAACGACCTGGAAGAGAAGTGAAGCAAGGGATGATTAAATCATTATCATATCAGAAAATACATCAACATGGGAAATTTAGTTAAACTCAGAAAATGTTAAAATAATAGGGCTTTATCCTTCAACAGTATCCGGTGGATGTCGGTGAATTTAGTGAGGTTGGCCAACATGATTATTCACCAATGATAAGACAGACAAATGTTCATTATTTTTTAAGCACGCACTTTAAAAATACAGTAAAAACCAGCCCTGAGACTTTCTCACGTAAATTCGAATAAAAAAATACTGTGGCGACACCCGACTACGTGAAATTATAGTAACATTACTCTTGGTGATTCATAACCAGTATATTACTCAATTACCTCCTTCAACAAATCAACGCAACTACCCTCAAACGAGATTTGAACACTTTACTATAGTAATACAATAAAAAAAAAGTATAAATAATTCAGTCACTAAACACGTACAGCTGGCCCACTAAAGGAATTCAGAAGCCCCAGATAACTTAACTCCGCATCACAAGAGACTAATGCAATCAAAATAGAATTATTGTGTCAAAGTGACTGGGAACGAACCCGTCCCCATGTCTTATCAATCAATATCCTGTGACCAATACTCGTGTTGAAAGTAAAGTACTTCTGTTTTATGTAATGTGTATGAATATGTAACGTGTGTGCGTACGTGTACCTGTATGTAAAACTTAACAACTATAGGATTGAATTCTTGCACAAGTCACATTTACGCGGGTTCGTGGAGGTAAAATGATAAATTATTTTGCTCATGTAATAATCTCCATTAAGATAATGGTAACAATTACTATAAAATGAATATGTAAAATTAAAAAAAATCGATAAAATTATTGCTTAGTATACACAGGAATAACAAACAGAAAGTACAATCAATTACTGTTCCCGCCAAACTTGCTGACTAAACTAGGACCCACAAAAGAACGATGCTTCGGGCATATTCAAAATATTGACCATATGTTATACAATTAACGATGTGCATACAGTATCAAAGGTTACTTATTTGATCAGATAACATTATTCTTTACATTAAATAATAGGGTAGTATACACATGATTCGAGATTTCAACTTAATGTCCCACACATCACTTATCTTGGTTTGAAACGCCCACACGTCTGCTCCAAAAGCCTGATGTCCCAAGCGTCTGCCTTGAGGATCCCTCCATTTACAACCATTCTTAGTGTGCTAAGTTATTCCCTACCAATTCTTGTGACTTGTTTATCAACATCGGTGACTGACAAAAAACACAGGTGTTAAGCGAACCGCCAGAAATCACCCGCTAACTTTTTTTTTACAAGGCGAAAGATTTGTTGTACCCGCGGGAATGTTACACCATTCAAGATGGGTTTTTAGTAAAGTTTAAACCGAAATAGAAATTATAGATTAGAACACAGGAAGAAGTGGATGGCCATTTCGTCAGTCTTATCTAGCTTGCCACTGGAAACTATCTAGATAATCTAGTCTTCTGTAAAAACTGCAACAATAACATATAGAAGAAATAGTCGGCAGAAACAAATTCATTATTGTCGAGGCGTAGCGTATAAACTTGTGTAAGAAGAGGATTTTTTTTCTGATAACCAAATTCATTAGCATATATTTCTGAGGTCCACTTACCACCCAATAGAACACCTGGGATTTCCTCAAGTCAAAATATCTTGGGTGACTAAACTATAAAAAAAGGACGTAATTACATTTGTTTCGTTACTATATTGACAATAGTGCAAAAGGAACGTTAAGCAAACTCAGTGACTGTCAAATCTGGGGAGAGGAACAGTGAAAATGAAGGAAAACTATACGGAAGCCAACGTGAAAACTCACCACGCTGGCGCCATTCAAGAAATCGCCCTCGTCTCCCATGGTAGCATCAGATGTAGGGGTGAGGGCGTCGGAGGGAGGGCTGGTGGGAGCGTTGGTGGGCGTGGCGGCCTCGTCCGTGGGCGTCTGCGGGCTCACACCCTTGTCATTCCCACTCTTGTCACCTGCTGCAAAGAAAAAAAAAAACACTCAATACAAAAGCAAGCAAAAATATTGGAATAATCTAACCAGTTTCCTGTACAAACCGATAAGAAAGAAATTTGATTAGAAATAAGGGAAAAAGGAATCGACAAAATAAACAAATTGATATTTAAATTAAGACAGGATAATCTAGTCACAAGACGTAAGTACAGTACTGCACTTATAAGCCGATATTTTCTATCTTTCCACTTATCAACTGGAGTGAAAAAGACAACACATAGTAAGAAAGGAAACTAAATGGGAAAAAGAAACTAATCCGACATTCTTGCCTCAAATAAAAAACAAAAACGATGAGCAACGAACGATATATAGTAATAGGTTTATGCAAGAAATTAAATTAATTGGATTAAAACTTTTAACATCTGAGGTGAACAATTTACCGATAATTCTATGAGTTAAGGGGAAGAAACCTGCATGAGACCCCCATGTCCTTTACAGGCATACGCATTATACGTATATAAATGAAACATGGTGCACATCTGGAAGACAGGACTCGGGGCAAATTTTAATTACAATAAAAGACTACAGTGTTAATTTCAACTTCGCGCTTAGATAAAGAAATTCCTTCGTTAACTACTGTATACGCTGTGACGCAATCAAAAGGAATGTGTCCAGTACCACATGAACTGTTGCTGGTTTCTCTGGCACAGTTGAGAGATCTCCGCCAACGGCATTACGAAGACCGTCAAGGGTGATGCGAGGCGTCTCCGTCTCCTCACGTTTCCCTACCTCCCTTGATACACTCGGAATCTCCTTAATCCAAGGACATAAATATAAATCTCCCTTGCAGTGATGGATCTTCCTGGGTGAAAATCTTACACGCAAAGGACCTTGAATCGATCCAGAGAATATACACAGCATGCGAGTGCAGGAGGGAAAGTTGACAGTGAGGGCCCGTGAAGACAGCAGCAGGGGCGACGCAATAATCCAGGGGTTGAGATACGGCAGCACGCATGATTCATCCTCCACAGTTGGTTGTATTTATGCGCGAATTAACGCTGAGTAAGGTGGCGGCGCGCGGCCCGGGAGACGGTTGGGCATGTTGAGCTGCTCCCCCGTCCCGTCTGGAGTTACATGATGAGCTGAGGGTCCCAGGTGAGGCACGAACCCACCCACACACTCCCTGGCTCCGACGTGCCCACCCGCTCTTACCTGAGCATTACGCCACCCACGACTCTTTATTTCAACATGACGTCTCTAGTTTCTTTTTCTTTCCTTTCTTTTTTTTAAGAAAGGAAACCCAGTCATAGCTCATGGCGGGCTGACTACACTACCTTAATTCTTTATTCATAACTATGCGTGACTTGCGTTTTGTCATCGCTCGAGGGCCGCTAATCTTTTCCGGGACGTCAAGCGTCAAGACACTGCAGCTTTATCCCAGCCCCTCTGTCACGCTCTCCTCTGTGTCTTCTTGTCCCTCTCTTCCACCTTTCATTTGCTCCTTCTTTCGCACATATATGTACCTCGTTTTGTTTACGCCTGTTTCTCCTAAATTTTGTTGGGGAATCTTTTTATCGGCACGCCTAGTGTTGAAATGTTACTCATGCATCTTACTTACACTTTTCTCTTACACTTCGACTTTTTCTTTTCCTAAACCCAATTACTTTTCTCGTTCACTTTGTGTATCTAATTTATTCGTTTTCCCTCGATCCCTATACCGAAAGAATACGTCATAAGGATGGCCCTTAACCGTCTACGATCACCTTGGATGCACCAGGTCTTCTCCCTCGAGTATGTTGTTGTCCCAACCTGGGCAACGTGCAAGCCTCCTCGGTCCCCCCGCAATGACTCACATTCCCCGGCTGGCCCAGAAAAAGAAAGATTCGACGTAATTTACATTTTACGACGGCATCATGCGCCAAAGGTTGCTGCTGAAACTCAGCTGATAGTTGATGTAATCGTAAATCTATATTCCGACCTCCCTTGGTTACAGTGACCTACCCCGACGGTGACCAAAGTATCTCATTCTCACCCCCCCCCCCCTTCTCTCCCTCTCACTCGACTAACCAAGGGTGATAGTGACCCTGACCTGCCGATCGATAAGACGAAGAAAGGACCAATCGAAAGGGGTCGTGGCGGGAGGTGGTTCTGAGAGCTCCTGAGGGGAGGGGGAAGGGATAATAGGCAAAACGGCTGACGAAGAGGAAAGGGTCGCGTGTGATGGTAGGGGAAGAGGGGGCCGTGAATGAGGGAGGGGGCGGTGACGGTATATCAAGCATTTCCAATAATATAACTAAGCTGTTGAAATTAACATAATTCCAGAAGAAAGGGGGAACTGAAAAGGCAACTGCTAAGCAAAATTAACCATCTAGAGATGACAAATATAACCCCAGGATCAGTGAAGGGGAAATGAGCCACTCTAAAGGGGTGGTGTGGGAAGGTAGGAGCAAATCTCAAAATGGCGATTTTCCCCTAATTCCGGAGTGATTCTCCTTGATATAAAATAACTATCATATTCTTAATGATTTCTAGTGAGGTCTTATCTAACATTTGGGAGAAAGATATGCTTCATTTAAAGATTATTCATCGTTCAATAATAACGCGGATATTAATCGCCGTAATTAATATTTGTCAAGAGCAGAGCGAGGGTTGGCGTGGAGTGGAGACCTTGGTAACACTGAGGGAGGATCGTCCGAGGGGAGCGGGGGCGATAATGGCACACGTGCAGCTGCCCACGGACGCCGAGGGGAACTCTGAATTTCAAATGCCCAGCGCAAACCTCGGGACAAAGGACAAGTTGATGATGCTGGGACGGAGGAGGCCCCAGCCACGAGAGATGCTGCATATTAAGAGCATGAGTCAAGGCCTCACGCTAGGTGATTTGTGCTCCACAGTACTCAACTACCGGGTAGATGAGGTTGCTCTTCTCAGTGGCACAAATGCTGACACTGAATCATGATTGATCTTGAGCCAGCACCGCCAGTCGCCCCTCGCCCGCTAGCACACTTCCTCTTCACAATCACCTCCATCACTTGCCAACAAAGATGAGCCCAAATGTTATTGGCCTTGCGTTACCAAACTGTTTATGTTCCTATGAATCTTATTACCTGAAATGAAAATGCTTCTACCAGATACTTGCACAGTAACCTGGTCGGGAGCGTTAACTAGGCCATCTATACATTGCGATGTTCCTATTTTCGTCAAAGTTAACATCACAATCGACATACTGACACATATTCACAAGTATGGTAATTATAATCCTCTATTCTTAGCAACCAACAAGGACTTTCCTCCAACCTCCTATCTCATTGTTCATTACTTGAGGGTTAAACCAGCTTTACGTGGTTGTAGGCCCCTCTTCCCCTTCCTCACCCTAGTCGATCATGTGGATCCTCAAAGTCCCGACCCTCTTCTCCTTCCCAGCCATAACGATTGTTGAGGTTATCTCACCTCTCCAGAGCTCCCCCCCCCCCCCCGACCCTCTCTCCACCCCCACCCTTCACAGCTCGTGGGGTTATCTCATCTATGGTGGAAGTGAGGTGTGATAGTGGCTTTAGATAATGGTGTTGGTGGGGAAGAGAGTGCTGAGCAGGGCTTGGCTGTCCGGACACGCTCAAGGTAAACAATGCGACGCCATAATTCATCATCACCAGTTTTACCACCACCACCAAGACTATACCTGGAATCTCACGACAATGTCCTCACATTCTCCTCCACTATAGTTTCTTATTAATTTTGGTCACACGAAAGCACCAAATTATGGTTTGTAACAAAAATAAATATATTTCTTTAACAACTTCTACGAATCATGTCATTCCTCTAAATGGCAACAATGTACAGAAGAATTTTAATATTTTTTACTAGATATTTTAAACAAAAATGAATTAGGAGGCATTGATTATTTCTTTAATGTTCCACTGATCTATACGTAAACTGAACCTAGTCATTATACTCAGAGGTATTGTATATCCACATTAATGTATGAAAATAATGATGTTACTATAGATTCACTCTAGTACTAACCACAATTCGTCGTCACACATTAGTGGTGTTTAAAAACACACCGACAGGACTAGAATTATTCAAACTGATATCTAAGCGCTTAACTAACTTTCCAAATATAATTTCATTTAACTTACTGTCACAATCAAACAGTGTTATTCCCTTCACGACAGTCCCCTTAGTGGGAATGGCGTGGGGAGCAGCGCTGACAGGCTTGGCCAGAATCAATGCTACATTAACATAATAAGCACGGTATCACCCGCTCACAGCCTTACCCTTCCCTACTCCATCCTACTCATTTCAAACTTCATATTCAAATACAATTAATACTTGATGAACATTGTATGCACAAATTCAAGTATTCCCAAATACTGTATGTAAAACAATATCTACTACACAAAAACTATATATATATATATATATATATATATATATATATATATATATATATATATATATATATATATATATATATATATATATATATATATATATATATAGTCGACGTTTGTAACAAGGTTAAATGATGGCATTCCGGAAATGCGTGGTTAATCCAAGATAAATGGAGACAGGAGCGGGTTATTGTGGGATAGTTCAGGTAACTTGGGCAAGACTTAGCTGTGACCAATGCCTGTGAATATTAAGACGAATTAGACCAAATACCTGTTGATTTATCTTATAAAATCACATTAAAAAAGTAACCATAATCTTTGTAAAATAAACTATGTAACAAACACCTCTATTTACAATATACGACTCTAACTCTCAGACGTTCACATACTGCTCTTTTTAACTTCACGTTAACTCGTAACATTCAACCCAACGAAGGTTTTGATTCTTAGCTAAGCCCTGGTATTTATATAACCAAAATGAAAATACAATAAATGTCATGTCTTGGCAAGCATCGTATTATCTTTATGTCTTAAGAGGTTACCAAGCCTTGAACTTTACCTTATCACAAGACGCCGTAAATTAGTGTTTCCGTTGGCATAAACACCACCCTCTACTCTGTATCTAAACTTAAAACCAACCCTTGTCATGTTTGTACAAGTCACGTACCTTCAAGGACCACCTTACAACTCTTGACGAAGCCCAGACTGTGACAACCGTACTCATGAACAAGATGGACAGTTCACAGGTGGGACCCAACTCGCTCCCAAGATAATAGTGTGGTGATCTACAGCAGAGGGAGGATGGCGGCCGGTGAGGGGCTTGCCTGGAGGGAGTCAATACTCAGTGTGTGTGGGAGTGAGAGACAAGAATGAGAGGTATGGAGGGAGGCGGGGGAACACAGGTTAGCTATTATAGTTTGTCACGGCGGCAAACACGGGCGGGTTTCTCCCGCAGATTTTCTTATCAAGTAAAGACAATGATAATGTAACCACGAAAGTGTTCCGTCATCGAAGATACTGTTGCTCGTTCCCCAACAAAACCATTCGTTCAAAAGAGGCTAACTAAAGTCCTGGATCAGTTATAAGAGCATTACACCAGCAATATGAACATGTATTTGCACTAGCCACGTACTGTATTATGTACATTCGAAGTTCAATTTTAACACTTTTCAAAAGATTGTTGAAGTCCATAGCGTAGGGATTCAAACTTTTTGAAAATAACTCGTATGAAGGGATGAGTTATGAATGCTGCCCATGCTTCGTAAATTTACGTACATTGTTACGAGTTGTACCAGTTTACCTTTCAATATTTCTGATCAACGCAAGTCTTGATCGTGGTTAAACTATAAATAACACCCTGGCTAAGATAATCAAAATAAAACATTAAAATATGACTTACAGAAGTAGTTGAAGACGCCAGCGATGTTCCACAGTCTGATGGAATCGGTGTAGGATGATGGTGCGTACATGGTGCTGACGCCGGCCATGGTGCTCACAATCCACCACTTGTTAGCTGATGTTCACTAGCGTTACCAAGCGGTCCACATGTCCGACGACACTAGGGCGCGCACTCTCCCGCCACCACAACTTTAATGATCCAACCAGACGAGACCTTCACCAGGCGTGTCAGTTAAGGTTACACCGGAAGAGCCGTCGTCGCATGTGACCTGAGCTACCTCCGGGCGCCTAGGGTCAACTCAGGCTGCTTCTAGTTGGCCCCAAAGGCAAAACAGGTCAGCTTTGTAGGGATAGTGGTGAGTAAAGGTTGAGGTGGAACCGGCACAGGAATATGATACGCGGTCACTTCGGGTCAACCACGGTGGCTTGGGTGATAATTTGGCAGTGTGGTAGAAGGCTGGACAGGTCACTAAGAGGGCCGTGGGTGTAAACTAGCAGGATCCAATTGTACACAATGATGGCACTTAAAATTCGTTTGGGTTCCAAAATCGGATTCTGCAGTCTTGAATATATGCAACCGTTGTTCTGGAAAGGTTCGTTGTCTTGGTGTAATAGCAACACTGAAAAATTTCCGTTACACTTGATCACAGTCACAGAAGCGTCTCCGCTTAATTCCAATCCCCTGGACCATTGGAGTTGTATCGCTGTAGTGTGTCTTAAAAGGTTCACTGCAGTACAAAAGACTCCACAAGAAATCTACACTTAACTGTAGCATACGTAATGTTAGTGACTAAGTAGGTAGCACCTTGAGGTTTCAAATGAGGAGCGCGAAAAAGTGCGTGCTATCAAACTCGCGGCTCCTACATGACTGAGGGAGTGAGGGGAGTCAGAGAGAGCCTCAGGTAGGGGACGCTAGACTGAGCTTCCCATTGGTTATACCGCGTCTGATGCCACGCCTACTACGCTGTCATGCTACGCACCTTCGGATAATTAACTGTTACCTAAATCTATGACATTCTCGTTTGCTATTTCATCAATTTAAGAAATAGTTAGTTCTTTATACTTATTTCCAAGACAAATGAATATGTGAGAGCATTAAAATAAAGTTAATGGCACTACAGCTGTGGTGTGTGTGAATAGGTGAATCACGCGCTCGCAGACACATCACCTACCATGGTTGAGGATGCTCAGTATTACGTGAGATGTCGCACTGTTCAGATGCTCTCCCGCCGCGGAAGCTGGCCGGAGGAGCCTGTCCGTCCGAGAGTTCAATGTTATCAGTACCATATAGTTTGCAATACAATTTCTTAATGAAACATATAACACATTATTTAAATATTAAATCTAGGTTAATGACAACGGTTCTTGAGCAGGTGCGTGGAGTGAAAGCTGTCCTACATGAAAATGAAATAGAATCTTAAGAATTTACGTTTTTCATGGGAAGATAGTCTTGATTGCTTAAGTTTGAAATTTGGATATCGAATTTCACCCCAAAATATGCAGCATCTCAATTGAAACAATAAAAGTTTTTTCTGTAACGAGTATTAGCTAACACTGATTACCGACATAATTTTACAACCAACAGCACCCATCCCTTCATCAATAAATATACATAAATAGTTAAGTCCTACATAAGCAGATCAGTTTGTTTAGAAGAATTTCAAGCTGATTGTGTAAAAATAAAAATAAACCGCAACACCTCGTAACAATCTTTTCCTCCAGATTTTACTCCGTCACTATAGCACTCACGCTTGTTGAGGTGACAACAAATATAAGTAAGCTCATATAACCAACAAATAGCCAATATACACAAATCAGACACTTGTTTGAAGCAGTATCAGGTTGACTCTTACAATTTGACAATAACGACAACAAGAGCTCTCACTCGTCAGTTGAGGGAGTCACTCACGCTGGCAACTGCACGATAAGCTACTCTGCTCTTCCAGAAATTAACCAGACCAAATACGTACATAAGTTGCATGCACCAAATTCATCTCTTATATAATTACAAAAATAATGCCTAAACTACAGACGTATATCATCAAGTAATGATATAAAAAAGCGTAAGTTTAGCATCGTACATCAAACAGAGGGGGGTGAAGGAAGGCGGAGCTAACCCTGGGAGGAGGAGTCTGGGGGTGCGCGCGCCTCTCCCAGAACCTGTTGGTGTGGCGGCAGCGCGAGGTTTCAAAGCACTTGCTGCCGTTACCTTCATTATGTGGGAGACGCTGCACTGCTGACTCTTACTGGCTCCCTCTACCACAATTTTATCTACCTTTTCCCCTCCAACTGTTCTCGTCTTTGGTGTCTGTTGGACAGTCTTGTATGACGCTGCATCGTTTGTGTGTGCAGACGTATTTGATGTAAACACACACATTATATATATATATATATATATCATGTAGATCCACAATGAAAACGTGGATAAGATAAATCTAGATAAAATCACACGGGAAAAGGGAAACAACGGAGCACCTTAGTAATACATTATGGTAACTACTTATGTTTCACAACAATACGGATATTATACAGTAGTACGACACTTATAAGTTATGACTTTCAAATGTAAGCAAAAAAAATGGATCAAACGTTTGCAACAATGTAGTCCACTGACTAGTTCATAGTAGTGGACAATGGGGGTTATACTGTGTGTATGTTTTCTGTACTGTGTATGTATTGTGTAAGTGTATTGCGTGTATTTTGTATGTGTATTATGTGATGTGTATATGTTTGTATGTGTAAGTGTATTGCGTGTATTTTGTATGTGTATTATGTGATGGGTATATGTTTGTATGTGTTGTGTATACGTGTGATGTGTATATGTGTGATGTGTATATGTGTGATGTGTTTATGTGTGTATTGTGTCATGTGTATGTGTGTGTACTGCGTATATGTGTGATGTGTATACGTGTGTATATGTGTGATGTGTGTATACGTGTGTATATGTGTGGTGTGTACGTGTGTATATGTGTTGTGTGTGTATTGTGTATGTGTGTGAAGTGTAGGTACATGTATGTATCGTGCATGTATACATGTGTGTGTGTGTGTGAACAAGTATCATGTACATTACTGTATGTATGTGAGTAATCCGAGAGAACTAATGCAATTTTGTTTCAAAGTTATCAAATAATCTCATTACTAAAATATATATAAAATGAGGCGAATATAGAAGCATTATGCGTTCAAACAAACAAATATCACAACCCCTAAAGAAAATAAATTATGAATCCAAATATTTATATGAAATTCAACTTCGTTTCATCACAAATGTATGGAAACTGGTACAGTATATGTATAAACAATAAAGTATACACACGGTGAAAAAAAGTCCATTCAACACATGATAACCCAATGTGATCTTGTGTCAACTAAATAATGCCTTACGTTACTGAAGCATCTAAGTCATGAAAATTTACCCTTGCATTGATATACCACTTAAAGATGTTATTCTATGTAATTGTTGAATTATGGTGCAATGGTATATTTAACGGATGTTTAAACGTTCTGGGTCTGTATGTTGTAGTCTAGCTAAGTTTAAGGAACGTTCTAACTAAGCGGGGCGGAACGTTTTATGGTTGGGAAGTGGGTGTAGAGGGTGAGGCTGAGGCAACTACAGTTGGGGTACGGGAGGGATTGTGGTAGTAGAGGGAGGGGATTGTGGTAGGGGGATATATTTCGTTTCTACTAAGGTGGAGGTATTAGTGGTGGTCTCAGCTTATGGGTGAAGTTGTACTTGAGTTACGATGGTACACTAGTGGTCCGAGTGTCAGAGTAGGGACCGAGGTCGAATTTCAAGTTATTAGGGTCGTGGTACTAAGGTAGTAGGGGATTACTAGTGGTGATGGAGGTGGTAAATCACATGTGGTAGTGCCTTTGTACTAATGTAAGGAGTAGCTTTTTTCTTGTCTGTCTTCATATTATATTTGAGAATACGTTGTTCTATTTGTGGAAAAGACCACACACGCGCGCACACACACACACACACACACACACACACACACACACACACACACACACACACACACACACACACCTTATATAAAGTAAAAAAAATAAATCCTAGAAAACTTGGGACAAATTAAAGTGTGCAACTAAAACATTTTGGTTATCTTATTTCTTTTATAAAATAACATTTAATTTACTGTAATATATTTCAGTGAGGTAGGCAATAGTACAAAACAGTTGAAGTTTTACCAACCAGTGATGTTGATGGCCTTAACAGTTCAAAGGGCAGGCAAGAGTCAAGATTTTCTGTAATTCGTTACGTTGAAATTTTGTCGTAACGGGAGACGTAACAACACACCTACATGATTAACATTTGCTAACTTATAAAATTATGTATAATATGGTATCCAAATTTGTAATATGGCATCGAAACCACTCTTAAATTCTACCTAAACTTGTCAAGAGTGACGAGGATAAAAAAGAACCGTATGTACTGAAATGATTATTTAACTTTACAATATTTGCTAACAATATTGATTATTATTGTTATTATTATCATTGTTGAATAATATCATCATCATCGGTAGCAGTGGTACCAGCAGTATCACCGAGAAGCCTAATGTTTTGTTATTGTTCAGTGTGTTGGTGACGGTGGCGGCGCCGGGCTGTGGAGGGTGAGGTTTTCACTTGTGATGGATATAAAGAGAGTGGCAGGGGTGGTGTGGCCATTAGTATGATTCGATTTTACAGCCCAGTTGCTGTCATTACTCTCTTCAGTGACACTTCTCTTTGTTTGCAAGTTTATACTACTCGGTGTAACTCTCTTTGTGTTTGTTGTTGCTTCCTAGAAATAATATTAAAAATGTTAAGTTTGTTGGCGCTTGTTAGAATGCATTAATTCTCTGTGTTTGCAGGTTAACTCTAGTGCGAATAATTTTCTTTCTGTTTAAAGGTTTATGCTCGTAATAACAATTGAGTTTGCGAGAAACAACTGGTACATGGAGGTGTTTACCGAGTGCGTGTCTATTAAATCTGATGGTTTACAAAAATAAAACGTGAGAACGATACGAAGAGGAGCCGGTTTACGTAATGTAGAAATAACTCTTTGCGTTGTGTACATATCTTGAGTGAACCATACACAGTTATCGCTATTACCGCTTTAAAGTTCTTTTGTCTGACCATGTCTTATGTGTCTGGATGTGAATAATGTTTACCTCCATCACATTACCATATTATTATAATATTCTGACTCGGGATTGTCTTAACAAAAACTAACTAGTCCGGCCACCAGTTAGCGGTATACTCGTGATTTAAAGGTCCTCTCCGCTGTCAACATGGTCAAGCTTCGTTGATATACCCAAAAAATTTCAGCAGTATTTTACGTATTTTTAGTCCTAAAAATATTCCCATTAAATTCTTGTGACCGTAAATGTAAGGGTAGAGATGACCACAAATTTCCCAAGAAGGCCGATGAAAGAAAACTGGATAATTACCATTTATTAAGATAAATGGAAGCTCACCAATAACACGAAGCGAAATTGAAATTTGCCACGTACAGCGGCTAGTTTAATGTGCACCCCACACTCATCCTGTGAGAGGCTACAGTACAAAATAAAGGTCACAGGATGATTGCGTTTGGGGTGTGGGGTTTCACCTTAGTTATTTAATGTCGGATGGCAGATTGCGAGAAATGAAATAACAATGGGTGACACTGAATGTAAATGAGACTTTGTGACACTGATGTATGTTGTCTTCTATGCATTATAATAAGGTTGGTAATATAATACGCTGAGCCTAGTGTCGGCCTTTCTGTGCTCTCCTCTATTCACCGCACTAGTTGTAAATATCTAACTGAAACATTTCATACGGCACTGATTGTAGAAACAAAACAACACCTTGGTTTTTGTACGATTTATGGATCACCAATGCAATAAACTCAAACTTAACATATTAATTCTGAACGAGTCTGACAGCAGACTATTGAATTGAAACTAACGACTCGACAAGTCTACATCTACAGCTTTTATATATATATATATATATCATGTAGATCCACTGCAAGACATTTGATTTTAAGAAACTTGTTCGAAAACTACACCCGATTATAAACTTGAAAACTCTGGAATAGGTTTGTAATAATAAACGTCTTAGTGTGTTCACCTCCCCCCCGCACAGTACATTCCATTCGATTGTAGTAACAGGTTTAATGATTTTCAGTATATAAACAGTTACGGACAAAATAAAGCAACTGCTAAACATTGTAATACGCTACACTGGTTTGAAACGATTACTCACCCCTATGGTGTATAACTAACTGAATTCCGGCCACAAACCACATATTTCCACTGTTAATACGATATTTCCTGTTATCTTTTATTATCTCTCATGAAAAATATGTTATTTCTTGGTCGTTGTGCATCAAGAGTAAAGAAAAAACGCAGAATCGTGAAAAAAAAATATATGTACACGTTGATTGGGCCGGGAGATTGGACGTTCGTTAAATGTTATTGTCACCTGTACACCCTCCTCACACTCCTGTCACTACACACATACACATACATACTGTACATACACACACGTAACCCTCACTACACATACACACAAGGAAGGGTAATAGCCCTGAGCTCCGTGTTCTAAAAATGTCGCACTAAATGAAGATGTGAGAGCGCATCTAACTGGCTCACTTAAGCTACGACACAAAAATAGCTGAACAAGAATGGCATTGAAATCGCACTCACACTCTACCATAACTACATATACTCAATCACCACCAGTTAAGAGAGAGAGAAAATAATGTAGATTTTTTTGAGTGGTAAAAAAAAAAATAACGCACGATTCTTTGAGTGCTCCAGTGTGGGTGTAGGAGGGAAGTAACATACAGTACATGGCGAGTGGAAGCATTAGTATGTACATAACTTAGCGAGCACAGTACCAGCGGTCATGCCATAGTAGGAAGAAACAAACCATCAATGTCAGGCACATTATGGACCAAGTATACTGTACATGGCGGGAAAAACTCCTTTGCTTCCCCCTCTATTCTCCCTTTATCTCTCTACCTCACCAGTCACTACATCTCTCTCAATCTCTTTAACCCCTCCCCATCTCTTTCTCTCTCAATATGGCGGCGACGCGGATAAAATAATCTATCAAAGAATATGTTGATATATTACGTACAAACCTCGTGTAAGCAAAGGTAGTCAACAACTGGTCATTGGTAGTGTTTAATCGCATTTAGAGAAGGAACATCTCTCAAACGCGAAAGACATCCCTCAGATAGGAAAGACGAACATCGGGTTGATTAATCGTAGCCAAACACACAACCTGATAAATATTACCTTCTTTGGTGAATATATAATAAATAATAACGTGCCAAATATTACGACAATTTAAAGTTTAGCCGCTACAGTTCTGCAAAAAAGGGCTTAAAGTTATGAAGCAGAAATTGGTGTCGTTATGAAGCAGCTATTACGTAATAATGTACAGTAGGTATGATGTAATTATGAGGTAGTAATGTCTAAGTTATGACGAAGTGATGAGAGAATTCTTTCAGTCTATTGTTGTATCTGTCATAAAATAAAATCTTAGATGGTAGGTAATAAAAAAAAAAATACTTTGTACCTCAATGAAGAACTTAATACCGGAGAAGTTTTTCATATTTACCGCGCATATAACAGCAATGTTTGGTGGGTTGGTCGGTTATAATTAAAAACACTTCCGTTTCACATGTCTTCTTCACTTATATACATCCATTTGTTGTTTACATGTATTCCTGTGCTTCAATAACTATCGCCCTCTTGTACGTAATAAAAGTAGGTCTATTAAACACACTTAAGACAT
The DNA here is from genome assembly GCA_958450375.1 of Homarus gammarus. Lineage (NCBI taxonomy): Eukaryota > Metazoa > Arthropoda > Malacostraca > Decapoda > Nephropidae > Homarus > Homarus gammarus. Next base: position 2,164,850 of record CAUDMG010002649.1, on the reverse strand, counting down.
CACCGATTAAAATTTATCCTCCCCTTTTCGTATGAGTGTTGATGTTTTATCCTTTTTGAGTCAGTTAGGTTAGTAAATAAACTTAATCAACATTTATAATAACAAAATACATTCTTTTATATATGTTCACGTGAAGACTATATTTTGCAGATGACTAAGAAGGGAAAGTCGATCACTGACAACTACGCACTGTGTATAAGAAACAAGAGCGATAATCTTTTTATGGTATATGGTAATATATTCTACAGTACCTCAAGGTTTTGCCTCTAGTACAAACATATATCATTTCTAAGGCTTCCGCTGCTTTTTTTTCTTAAGTCTGTATTTTTTTAAGTAACCGGAGGAATAACTGTGGCAAAACATTTTTTTTTTTTGCTGCAACTCGTGATTTGTGGATTTTAACAGAAATATGAAATAATATAAAATATAACTGGAATTGAACCAAGTTATCATCTATTATTTTATTCATAAGAAATTCCATACTAAAAAGTGTAAAATGTTTATCTACTAAAAATGAAAATTCTTGAAACAGTGAATCTACTAGGATACACACTTTCACATTGACGACCTACTCGAAGCTAGCGTCATATTCTAACAAATTTCACTTTCTGAACAATGTACAGTACCTTTGAAACCGCTGTCTAGTTTAATATCAATTGAAAATCTAAATTATGGGGAATGAGTAAGTACTAGGCTTCAGGTACTAGGCTTCGGGTACTAGGCTTCAGGTACTAGGAATCGTTTTGATTATGTTTTTTCCGTTAAACTTTCTTCGTAAACCAATACCCACTCTGCATACAAGTACAGAAGTGTTAGATAAATGTTAACCAAACAAATGACAATAAAAAATTCTCATTGTACTTTAATAAATTTAAAGAACCACTGAATCTGTTAACCTTTCAAGTCCGCCGAGTCCTCCTAGCTGAATCCGCCTGCTTATATAAGATGTACTGTACGAAGCAAGTGGCAAATACTGGACATTAAAGATATATTTTAGTACATATTAATATAAAACGCTATTAAGAATTCTTCAGTTTAATTATGTTATTCCCTATTAAGCTAATTTAGGGCCAGCGCCGGAAGCCACGATTTTTTTATACATACTAGGCTATGTACTGTATGTTCCACAAATTCATTCCTCTCTCGAGTGAATATTTTGCCGTGAAACTGTATCTCTCGTTTCTGATATGCCGACTTATCATTGCAAACACGTTAATTTTCCGTGAAGCTCTAATGAAAAACAAAAATGGACTAATTCATGCTAACGTAATCTTGAATTGAATTGAATCTTACTAGAACTAATTTAACTAAACCAATTAAAATCGTATAGGTTAGGTTAGGTTAGGTGTGGTGGAGGTGAGGGAGGGTGGTGAAGGTGAGGGAGAGTGCAACTGGAGGTGAGAGAGGGTGATGGAGATGAGGGAGGGATGGTGATGGAGAATGAGGGAGGGAGGGTGATGGAGAATGAGGGAGGGAGGGTGATGGAGAATGAGGGAGGGAGGGTGATGGAGATTGAGGGAGGGAGGGTGAGTCACTTCCTATAAGTCATACGGGATTTGGTATAACTCATGACACCTATTCACGGGCATTTACCCCTATTGAGCCAGCATGCGGGCGAGGGGAGGCGAGGGGAGGACGGAGGGAAGAAGGGAAGGATGATGAGGGGAGGAGGCAGGAGGAGAGGAAGGAAGGAGGAAGAGTAGAGAGATAGGGAGGGGGGGAAATTATGTGGAGGGAGGGGGAGGGAGAGAGGAAGGGTAAGGAGGGAGAGAGGAAGAGTAGACGGGAAGGGAGGGGAAAGGAGGAAGAGGGGAGGGTAGAGAGGGGAGAAGAGAGATAGGGAAGGGGGATCATTGAGAGAAAGATAAAGGTTAGCAAAAGAAAGAGGGGAGGCAAGCAGGGTATGGGGAGAGGAGAGGGAGGGAATGGGGGGGAGGGAGAGAGAAGAAAGAGGGGAGGCAGGCAGGGTATGGGGAGAGGAGAGGAGGGAATGGGGGAGGGAGGGAAAGAGAAGAAAGAGGGGACAGTTGGTAAGGTAACTCGTGAGGTGAGGGGAGGGAGGGAGAGTAATGTGTGTGTGTGTGTGTGTGTGTGTGTGTGTGTGTGTGTGGACTTACAGTATATGTTCCTTTAGAAAATACTGTAATAAAAATACATCTACCCTCACTCTCACAATCTCCAACAAAAACACCACCAACAACAACACGTCCATCACCACCACCATCATTATCAACAACAACAACGACAACTTCACTAACAAAAACAACAAAAGTACTGGTAACATGACCACTATACCCCACAACCACAACAATTTGCCACAACAACAGCCTGCAGATGCTTCAGTGCAACCAGTATTACCAGAACCACAAGAACTACAACTATTTATTATTCCCTACCACAATTATTATTCTCGACCACAACATGTTACAGTCACCACAATCTGGGCTATCACCACTACAGTCACCACAATCTGGGCTACCACCACTACAGTCACCACAATCTGAACCACCACCACTACAGTCACCACAATCTGAACCACCACCACTACAGTCACCACAATCTGAACAACCACCACTACAGTCATTCCTGTCACCAGTCAGCTGCTTCTCCCTGACACCTGGTAAACACACACACACACACACAATAGCTTCAACTAATAATAGACGTCAAACTCATCTCTTGATATAATATTATGTCGCTTAAATAAAAGACGATCGAGAAAACCAGTGGGGAAGGCTGCAGGCTGGGGAGGGGGGGGGGGGAATGGGGAGGATAGAAGGGCTTGGATGGGAATGGGGAAGATGGAGGTGTTGGGAAGTAGTGGGGAGAGGAAGAAGGGTAGTAGGGGAGGACAGGAGGGACAGGGGGAGGATAGGAGGTACAGGAGAGGAGAGGTAGGACAGGGGAGGATAGGAGCATCGGAAGAATAAGGGTAACAGCAGCAATAGCAGCAGGTCAGCAGCAATAGCAGCAGGTCAGCAGTAGTAGCAGCAGGTCAGCAGTAGTAGCAGCAGGTCAGCAGTAGTAGCAGTAGGTCATCAGTAGTAGTAGCAGGTCATCAGCAGTAGCAGCAGGTTCAGTAGTAGTAGGTCAGCCGTAGCAGGTCAACAGAAGCAGCAGGTCATCAGTAGTAGCAGCAGGTCAGCAGCAGTAGCAGCAGGTCAGCAGCAGTAGCAGCAGGTCATCAGTAGTAGCAGCAGGTCATCAGTAGTAGCAGCAGGTCATCAGTAGTAGCAGCAGGTCAGCAGCAGTAGGTCAGCAGTAGTAGCAGCAGGTCAGCAGTAGCAGCAGGTCAGCAGTAGTAGCAGCAGGTCAGTAGTAGTAGCAGGTCAGTAATAGCAGCAGGTCAGCAGTAGTAGCAGCAGGTCAGCAGTAGTAGCAGCAGGTCAGTAGTAGCAGCATCAGTCGGGACAGCTGAGCCGTATTCTCACAACAATAACACAGCCATCTTCCCCCCAAGCCCGCCGATGCTCCCACATCGTCACGATCTTCCTCCCTCCTTCGCTCACTTGTCATAATGACTCGTCTGATGGAGGTTCCCAGGTCGGAGTCTCAACACCAAACAATGACGATTTAATACCAAGTGGGCGATCTCAAGACACTATTTTCAAATGTGGCCGTAGCGGATTTATAGAAAGCAATGTTATATTGCCATTTGAGTGGAATATACCTGTGGGAATCAAAGGTGTATTACCACAGTGAGTGATTATTTTTGGGACAATCAGAAATCTGAGCCGAGACATCGTTCATTGTGGGAGAGTTCAGGTCGTGTCCAATGGTACCTTGTTTAAATCGCTGCCATAATGACGGATGGTATCGATTGGGTACCAACGAGTGGACGGGAGGTGCGGGCGTTACCACTACCTACGATACTGTAACTACCACTCGTTGGCTGGCAGAGGTTGTGATAATGTTGACGAACTGAATGAACTACTACCCGAGTCATACATGTTATATCATTAGCCACGCAGGAGGTATGGATCACATGAAGATTAGACACCCCAGCTAATTCCACCTGATGATTAAACACCCTAACGCTACCTTGGTTAGTTAGGTTAGGTTAGCTGTTACTACCTACTATCCACTAACCTAGTACCCGCGCCCCACCCTCGTACTCCAACAGCTACAACATCTACTCTTTGGACAGTTGTGAAGTCGCTAGGTGATGTTGGACTCGATCTGATGTTACCTGACAAGAACTCAAGCTGTTTACACTCTTGGAAATGTTGAAGACTATTTCTTGGGCAGGCGCTTCACTTGAGCCCTTACAGACCTGTTGCTACTCGACCTTCATTTGTTATTATCAACGTTACGTCACCATCACCTGAACACACCAACACACATTACAAGAATAACAACTCATAGACTAAAACACTCATCCAGGAACACAGGTACAGTTACTTCCACCAATACACCGTACAGGCCAGAATATTTTTTGTCTGTGTTCTTTTAATTAGTTATTCCTTAGATAGTTCGTCCCAGGCCTTACTTGAGGGTGTCATATAGGTGTCATGTTAAGTGTCATTCAGGTGTCACTCGGGAGGGGTTATTCATGCAGTGTCATCCGTTACACACACACACACCCACACACACCCACCCACCCACACACACACACACACACACACACATCATCAGTGTCACCTAACACAGCCTCCCGGACGAGTCACTGAAACTCCACAAAAAGGAGTTTTACGCTAAAATTTGACCAATTATCTTCCACTTTCCGCTGACGACAGGGGGCGGCCCTCCCCAATTAAGACTCTGAACCCTGAAAAGTCTTGATGCAGAGACTCGTGGCACTGTCGAGCATCCCTGGCCCCTTATACCAGTGGCACTCATCTCTGGCACCAGCGTCCTTCACAGTGCCGCTAATGGCGAGCTCAAAAACCACTAGAAATTTTCAATCTCATAACTATCGCAAATTACACTGAAGAAAGAGGAGAAAAAAAAGGATATTGCAATCTCGTCCATTCAAGTGTTGTGGTCCATTATAGTGTGTGTGTGTGTGTGTGTGTGTGTGTGTGTGTGGCGTCAAGTTAAGATAAATTACAAACACAGTCCTCTCCTTCCTCCTCCTCTCCCCTTCTCCTACCCCCCCCTCCTGTCCTCCCCTCCCCTTCTCCTACCCCCTCCTCCTCTCCTCACTGGCGTCATTATTTTCGTCTCGCATAATAATCCAACTCACTACACAAAATTTTGTTAATCATCTTCTTCGACAATCTACCCTCATTAACCACAAGCTGAAGATGTAACGTAATAGCTTCACGGTGTTACAAAGATCACACTGTTACAAAGATCACTGTTACAAAGATCCCACACTGTTACAAAGAACACACACTGTTGCAAAGATCCCACACTGTTACAAAGAACACACACTGTTACATATATCACACACTGTTGCAAAGATCACACACTGTTACAAAGATCACACACTGTTACTAAGATCACACACTGTTACAAAGATCACACACTGTTACAAAGATCACACTGTTACTAAGATCACACACTGTTACAAAGATCAAACACTGTTACATATATCACACACTGTTACTAAGATCACACACTGTTACAAAGATCACACACTGTTACAAAGATCACACACTGTTATAAAGATCACACACTGTTACAAAGATCACTCACCATCGTTTTCCCTAATGACGTCACCAACAAGCACCTCAGCGTTGACCGGAACAATAGCAACACTTCAGCACTCTCGACCACGCTATTCTTTTCGGTCTCCTGTTAGGCTATGGACGGACGGACGGATATAGGGACAGATATACGGAACAGTCCTTTACGTAATAGAACTGCTAAATAAAGAACTACCATCAGATAAAACACAATTACCATTACTATCACAATCAATTTTGCTATTACAATCACCACAAAATGTATTCACTACGACAATTACCCCTATTATTGCCACGTTTACAGTCATATTCATTATACTTACCACAACCAACATTATGACAACCAAAACTAGAACTATATTCACTACCATAACAATCATCACTCTTAAAATCCACTTTATTATAAACTATTACAACCACAATCCACTACTACCACAACTTTCCATCACCGTAACCACGACCACCACAATCTACTAACCACCATAAAAATCTTGAACTTCTTTTCTTCCATCCCCACAAAACCACCACAACAACAATCACTACTACTACCAACACTACCCCCAACCCCCCTCTCCATGCACTAAAGGCAGAACCAGACTAGAATAACCAGGTGTAAGATCTCTCCCCCTCCCCACCTTTTCTCCCCCTTCCCCCTAAATAATGTTACGATTACTGACTGGTAGGACATTATTATCCCCCTCCATCAACACACACAAAAGATGTCTACTGCCCACCTGTGCCCATTCATACCCTCCCTCCCTCCCTCACTCTTACTACACTACTCTATTTCTACCCTCTAGCCTCCTCGTATCATTACTACTACTACTACTACTATTACTACTACGAATATATATATATATGGCCTCCATCCTTCCCCTATAGCCACACCTTCACCGCCATTTTATTACCTTAATATTAAATATCCTAATATTACTATTCCTACATTATTACTTTTGCTATTCCTATTACTACTTATTACTACTACCACTACTTCTATTATTACTGACTACTACTGTTAATTACTACTATTACTAACACTGCTATTACTACCACAATTGTCAATACGACTACTACTACTACCATCTCGTGCCACTATACCCCCTGCTTCCCCAACATTATTACCCTAACATTCCCCACCCCATCCCCACTACCTATTCCCCATCCCAACTAGCCCCATCCCATCATTCTTCCCCTCACTCCTACTCCCATCACCTCTCTCCTGACGTAAGCCCATCTGTCCCCCCCCAATACCCCATCAGTGATCACCCCCCCAGCTTCTATGCCCCCCCCCCATACCCATACCTACCCCATAACCCATTCCTCCCTCCCCATGTCACCCCATTTGTGCCTTTAAACTAGCGTAACAGAGGATACATTCTGGTCCCCCCCCTCTCCTCCCCTACCCCCTCTACCCGGCACGCGCGCTGGGGGAGGGGAGGGGAAGGAGGGGGGGGGGGTGAGAAGAGGAGGAAGAGAAAAAGATGAAATATCAAAAGAAGAAGAAGAAGGAATCACGAAGGCAAAGAAGATGAATGAGAAGGAAGTATGAAAGAAAGGGAGAGAAAGAGAAGCGAAAGAATAAATAAAGGGTAAGTAAACATAAGTGATAAATGAAGGTAGAGAGACATAGCAGGTGAGATAATAACAAGGAGGGGAGGAGAGAGAGAATACTGATAATTATTGTGAAATGGCCTATTGTTCTTGTTCTTATTACTCCTTTTTTGATTTGGTTTCTTGTGCTTGCTGTTCTTTTTTGCTTTGGTTCTTCTTGTTCTTGTTATTTTTCTTTTTGTTGTTATTCTTGTTCTTCATCTTGTTCTTCATCTTGTTATTCTTGTTCTTGTTATTTTTCTTTTTGTTGTTATTCTCGTTCTTCATCTTGTTATTCTTGTTCTTGTTGTTATTCTTCCTTTTGTTCTTGTTCTTCATCTTGTTCTTGTTCTCTTCCTGTTCGGGGTATACATCCATCAGGTCAGCCTGGATCAAGCCACCACAGGTCAGGTCAGGTCATATGCTGTACAGGGAGTATGTGTGTATGTCATGGATAAACAGGTGGATAAACAAATGGATAGATAGACGGATAGAGAAACGGAGACAAATGGATGAACACAAATGGATAGACAAGCGGAGACGGGTGGATAGATGGATATAGATAGACGGATAGTCAAATGGATAAACGGGAGTATAATTGTGCAGAAGGACGGAAAAACAGATGGATAGATGGATAAGGACATCATCGCTGCTCTATCTTCCAGGAGAGAGAGAGAGAGAGAGAGAGAGAGAGAGAGAGAGAGAGAGAGAGAGAGAGAGAGAGGCGAGAAGAAATGAGAGAACGAGAGCGAGAGACAGAGAGACACACACTGAGGAACAGCCCAGGTGAGAGGGAGAGAGGGAGAGAGGGAGGGGGGAGAGGGAGAGAGGGAGGGAGGGGGGGGAGAGGGTCGCCAGCGCATCTATTCATGCATGTTGACGGAAAGGGGAGACGCCGAATGGAAAGGAAATGTAATGTGATATCATGAAGAGGAAGTGCCGGATCACCGTAATGGAAGGGATGGTCGGAGTACCTGGAGGATGGGATGGAAGGCTCTGTAAGAATAGGATAGGCTTGGATAGTAGGCTCTGTAACGATGGGATAGAAGGCTCTGTAAGGATGGGATAGGATGGGATGGTAGGCTCTGCAAAGATGGAATGGGAGGCTGAGAGGATCTACAAGGATGGGATAGAATGGGATGGGAGGTTCTTAAGAATGGGATGGAAGATTTTGTTAGGATAGGCTGGGAGGGAAATTTCAGCAAGGATAGGATAGGGCTGGGATGATAAGACTATTAGTCCCATTAACTTCCTATTAACCCCATAAATTTACCATTATCCCCACAAACTTCCTATTAACCTCATTAACTTCCTAGTAACCCCATGAACTTCCTATTAACTTCCTATTAACCCCATTTTTTGCTCGTCTATCTTATTTAATACGACACAATCCACGGATATTTTTTTACACTTCCCTGTCACCTCTGAAACAGTGTCAACAACCCCGTGTCAGCAACCCCGTGTCAGCAACCCCGTGTCAACAATCCTGAATAAACTACTAAGTCCTTGCATACTTGGTACCAACCCCTTCCTTTAACCCCCCCCAACCTGGTACCAACCCTCTCCCCAAACAGCCTGCACGGGGAGTGGGGGGAGGGAGGGGGTGAAGAATTGGTATCGCCCAATCTAGATCGCAAACAATAACAACAATCACCACTAACAACCACCACCACCACCACCACAACCCCCCCCCCCCATGGTCTCCGCCACTACCACCACCACCACCCTCCACTGCCACCACCACCAACACCATTACCCACCACCACCGTCGCCACCACTACTATTACCCACCACCACTACCCACCACCACCGTCGCCACCACCACCACCATTACCCACCACCGCCACCACCACTACTATTACCCACCACCACTGCCACCCACCACCATTAACAACCACTATGCTTGTTACAATGTTCCCTGCAACCCTTAGGGTCACAACAACGCCTGGCGAGGGGGGGGGTGGTAGAGAGACGAGGGTCGGTGGTCAAAGGGCAAAAGAGAAGAGAAAAGGGGCGAAGAGGGGAGAAAGATGGGGGGAGAGGAAAAGGGAAGGAGATAGGGGAGTAAGATGGGGAGAGAGGAAAAGGGAAGGGGATAGGGGAGTAAGATGGGGAGAGAGGAGAAAGAAGGGAGAGAGGGAAGAAGGATGGGGAAAGGAGAATAGGATGGGGAGAGAGGGGAAAAGGATGGCAAAAAGGGGGAAGGGGAGGATTACGTTTTGTCACAATTCTGACCGGACGGAAAATACGAATAACACGATAAACTCTTTTCTTCATGGCTGTCAGAGGGGGAAGGGGGTGCCTTGGTGAGGGGGGAGGGGATCAGGAGAGGGAGGGGGATCAGGAGAGGGGAGGAAGGTAAGGAGGGGGTAGGAGGTGTCAGGAGGGGATGGAACGACAGATGTGTGAAAGGATAGGAGAGAGTTTGAAGAGTTCGTTATAATGTCTGTCTGATGCTGGGGAAGGTCAGGGAGAAGTCACCATCATCACAACCTAACCTAACCTAACCAGTTGTGTATGCTATAATAACAATAATAAAAAACAACAACAATAATAATAATGGTTGATGATGAAGAGGATTAATGATAATAATGATAATGACAATAATATTTTACAGTATATTCCTAAGAGTTAAGATATACAGACCCAAATGATCACTATTATTGGCTAGTAAACGCCAAGTTATTTAACATTACCCCAGCATCATACCGTCCACCACCTCCCTCACTCACCCAGAGACAACGGTGCTGGTCAACATTTAAAACTCTTGGTTACAAAAAAAAAAAAATTCCCGTTATTAATGTTAGTATTACATGGTTAAAACCCCTGGTTATTGTCGCTAGAATGAATGACACTCCCGTTAACATTCACTACCGCGGTATCAATCACGTTACTGTCAGCTGCATCATGTCAGTCTTTTTTTCCACTGTGTCCAATAATTACGAGCTCAGGTTCGTTTCTCTACCAATAAATGCATTTTAGAGTCATCACATACCTCCATCAAATATTTGATTCCGTGTCATACCTCATCATGAAAGCGAAAAATAACCTCGATTACAATAGCAGAGGGATATAAAAAATAACACAGATCAAATGAAAAACTATATTACATTCGGAAATCCAACAACGGGATGTAACCGACGTAAACAAGGCGACAGTAGCGACGGGCAGCGGGCGGCGGGTATCCAGCGCCCGGAAGTGAGGGAGGCGCACCGAGCATCCCACACACATCGTCTACCGATCGTAATCTCAGCGGGCGCACAAACTGTTGGCGTAGTTGGAAAAACAGTTAATTGGGTGGACCAAGTGGCAGTGAGCGTGTCTACCTGACCATGTTTAATCCGGCAGCCAGATTATTTACCCCGCGGCGTGGCAACCCTCGCTGCTGGGGATTACTGAGTCTCTGTGGCTCAGTCCAGTTTCTGTGTGGCTCAAATGAATTATTGTGTGACTCAGTTCAGGTATTGTGTGGCTCAGCTGAGTTCTGTGTGACCCTCATTAACTGTCAAAATATCATCAATAAATCGGGGAAGATATCTGGCTGCACAGAGTCAGTCCAGTCCCACCTTTAACTGACTTGACTCATGGATGTCTGGAGAGTGAGGGATGTTATTTAAATTGTGCAGCTAAACGTGGTCAGTGGCCAATACGTCACCCTTATTTCGTTGTTTATAAACAATATAATATAAAAATAATTCCTTACAATATCTTGATAGGTAATAGCAATTATACGTTACTAAGCTTTGACCTAACCTAGTAGTAGTAGTAGTAGTAGTAGTAGTAGTAGTAGTAAAAATAGTGGTAGTTCTAGTAGTGAAAATGATGGAGAAGGTATGGCTCTAAGAAGAGATTGGAGGCTATATTAATAAAAGCAGCAGTAGCAACACTCGGCAAACACAAGCTACAGGTCGTGGAGGAGGTAAGACAAAACACTCTCACAGAGGAACACAGGTCATAATTACGAGTCGTTTATAAACAATAACACACTAGTTTCCCAGGCTGGAGTCTCTTCCCACGGTGCCCAAGGTATATTATTACCCAAGAGCTTCAACAATTCAAGAGAGGCGGTCAGTATCCAGTTCTGAAAATCGATCTACGTTTTAAAAATTTCATCGTATGGGAGTAAACTGGTTGTTCCGGCCAGGCCAGGCCAGGCCAGCACGCCTCGACACCTCCAACCATAGCTACCCCTGATCATGAGAGAAGAACGGGCGTGGTGATAGGCCAAGAGGAAGGGGTGTGAGGAAGAGATAGCTAAAGATTTCAGTGGGAAGTGTAGTTATAAATAAAGAAGAGCAGAGTAAGTGATGAATAATAAATTAGGGGTGTAACACACACACACACACACACACACCATCCCTTATAAGAATAGACGCTCCATCAGTCAGGTCAAGAAACACCTAACCTAACCAAACCAAACCAAACCAAACCAAACCTAACCAAACCAAACCAAACCTAACCTAACCAAACCTAACCTAACCAAACCTAACCTAACCTAAACCAAACCTAACCAAACCAAACCTAACCAAACCAAACCTAACCTAACCAAACCTAACCTAACCAAACCTAACCAAACCAAACCAAACCTAACCTAACCTAACCAAACCTAACCTAACCAAACCTAACCTAACCAAACCAAACCTAACCTAACCTAACCAAACCTAACCTAACCTCAACAATGATAATAAGACTTCTCAACTATACCTTGTAGGATTTCTCATTACCATTTAAAGGTGTGGTGCTGTCCAACGGGAAATTAATCAGTATCTGAGCCCAAGTACACACACACACACACACACACACACACACACACACACACACACACAAAGACACACACACACACACACACAAGGACACATACTGACACATAAATGATACATAATGACACACAAAGATACATACATAACTCAATGACATATGACACATAATGACACACACTGACACAATGTCGCCCAAACTTTATGAACTTTAATTACAAAAATAAATCTAATTGACACTAGTTTATTTTTATACATTATTTTATTATTTATTAATATATTTATTTATATGAAGGTCAAATATACAGCATATATGAGGGAGAGTGATTTTTAGGGTCAAATATGGTCCACCTCCCTCCTACACCACCCTGGTCCACCTCCCTCCTACACCACCCTGGTCCACCTCCCTCCTACACCACCCTGGTCCACCTCCCTCCTACACCATCCTGGTCCACCTCCCTCCTACACCACCCTGGTCCACCTCCCTCCTACACCACCTTGGTCCACCTCCCTCCTACACCACCCTGGTCCACCTCCCTCCTACACCACCCTGGTCCACCTCCCTCCTACACCACCCTGGTCCACCTCCCTCCTACACCACCCTGGTCCACCTCCCTCCTACACCACCCTGGTCCACCTCCCTCCTACACCACCCTGGTCCACCTCCCTCCTACACCACCTTGGTCCACCTCCCTCCTACACCACCCTGGTCCACCTCCCTCCTACACCACCCTGGTCCACCTCCCTCCTACACCACCCTGGTCCACCTCCCTCCTACACCACCTACCCCCCGTGGACCACCTGGGTCGAGAGGGACGATAAGCCAGTCGCTTACCTCGTCTACACCACCTGGGGGAGGCTGGGGTGGTCACGGCGATAACCCTAGCCACCCCAGGACGCTGCCCCAGCCACTTACCTCGTCTACACCACCTGGGGGAGGCTGGGGTGGGCTGGAGGGGGGAATGGATAAGTGGGGTAGGAACAGGAGGAGAAGAGCAGGGGAGGGAGAAGGGGAGGGGAGAGGCGACGCCCCAGCCGGCACCCTCACTTACATCTGCGTCCTCGTCCATATAGATCCCCGGTGATGCAAAAATCGATATAGCGACAAAAGCGGCGTTCCCAGGGTAAATGTTGACAGGTAGGCAGAATGCCCGAGCACGTGCCCCGGCGCGCACAACTGTCCCCTTCAGTTTCACAATCTAACGCGCGCTTCCGAAAATGCATCACTTGCGTCCCATTCCGGCTTGTGATCGTTCACTCCACCCTATGGACGTGTTTCCTTCAATAAATAATCACTCGAGAATGATCTGGGACAGCTAGAGTAGGTAAAATAGAGTTGATAGATGGGAAGAGTAATGATGGGTAGGAGGAGGAAGAGGTGATAAAGTGTGGTAGGGGAAAGCGGAAGTGAGGGAGCCAGGGCGTCGCCTCCTGCTCCGCGTGCCCAGTTGTGATTTGAATGGTCCGGAGGCAGCCAGGTGGACGGGAGGTTTGTGTAGGGCGGCGGGGGGTGCTGCCTCTCCCTCCCTGCCTCTCTCCTCCTCTTATACTCTCTTACGTTCACTCTACACCCTCCACTTCTCCCCCTCCCCCTCCTCCTCCCTCCCTCCGTCCCTCTGTCTGATTCTCTCATTCTCACCCGTCTACTTTTATGCTCTTTAACGCTGTCAAAGCTGCCATGTCATTTCTGTGTCGTGGTGTACCGAGGAATTCCATTTACAAACATTTCTCATCTTATAGTTCAAGTTGACTTTATCTTGAACCATGTTATTCCAAGTTTGTTTTCTCTCGTTATATAATAAAAAAAAAAGACCAAAAACAATAATTCCACTCGTCGAAATCTCTAAATCAATTCCTTTATTCAAATTCAAAAAATATAGTTGGGGGCAAGAGAGATTTCTACCACGTTCATAAACCAGTTTTTACAATACCAGGGTTTTAGCCAGGCCAATACTAACACCATAACACACAACACACACACTCACCCATACACGATCAAGAGACAACAATATTCACCAAACAAAACGATAATAACTGTACTATTAACATACAAACAATGTATCATGATCACACTGTTTACAATTTTTCTCGTCTCTATTGATCAACCTCTCCTGCCTACCCTCTCTCTCCCTCCCTCTTACCCTCCTAGACCCTTGGAGTGGGCGGGTCGCTACCTCTACCTCAAATCACGGTATGTAAACAGAAGCAAAAAGACAAGCAAAGAACACGTCAATATTATACACTACATCTTGTACAGTGGAACAACGACACAAGAGACTATTAATCCTCACCAATAGTGTTCATTTAATTGGTCTGTCATACGTAATGATGTAAACTGCCATACATGACGCTGTAAGAGATAAAACACACACACACACACACACACACACACACACACACATTAAATCAATCAATCATCTCTAAATGTTGTTAATTCTACCAATCCTTTCGTGCCATTTGACGTGTTCCCGTGTCTCAGTTGATCACGGTAGGGTGTGGTGATAGTCAGGGGTATAGGGGGTAGGGTATGGTGATAGTCAGGGGTATAGGAGGTAGGGTATGGTGATAGTCAGGGGTATAGGTAGTAGGGTATGATTGTGAAGTCAAGGAAGGGAGTAATGACATCAGTAGCAAATATCATAACACAAGCTGTCAGATGAATGTCAGCCAAGACACGCGGATAATGCTAACAGGACGAGTTTGATCCACTGAATCACAACCTCTATAAGACAGCAAACATTATAACATTCTATACTACAACACATTCATAACTTTCTCCATAAGGTTGTGTTTTTTTTTTTCCTACAACACATTTATGCATTTTGAAGCTGTTGACTCGAGCAGCTCCTAGGCACATGACACACACAATGCTAAATTGAAAGTACAAAAATTGGTGATAAACTTGACGCTTCTTTGAGTTTGAGCTCCATTGGTGAGCTCAAGAGTACCACAGTTCAACCTCCAATAGTGAACAGGACAGTACCATAGTTCAGCCTCCAATGGTGAACACAAATGTACCACAGTTCAGCCTCCAATGGTGAACACAAATGTACCACAGTTCAGACTTCAATGGTGAACACAAAAGTAAGTACTGTACCATAGTTCCGCTTCCAATGTTAAACAAAAGCAAGTACCACAATTCATAAAATATCTTTTAACACTGAGTACAGGGGACAGCTGATCAACACACACACACACGGCGGCAGATGGAGTGTGTGTGTCACCCCTGCGACACACACACACACACACACCTTTCACATGGACGCCGCTACACCTCCAAAAGAGGACTCATTAGCCACTAAAAAGCTCGCCTCTAACGTCATCACCAAGTTGGAAACACATCACACTCGGCCTTCGAGGGGCTGCTGAGAATTAGTGGTCCTAGAGCCGGGAATCAGATCACTTGAGGGAGGTGGAGGTGGTGGTGGAGAAGGAGGAGGTGGAGGTGGAGAAGGAGGAGGTGGTGGTGGAGAAGGAGGTGGTGGTGGTGGTGGTGGAGAAGGAGGAGGTGGTGGTGGAGAAGGAGGTGGTGGTGGTGAAGGAGGTGGTGGTGGTGAAGGAGGTGGTGGTGGAGAAGGAGGAGGTGGTGGTGGAGAAGGAGGAGGTGGTGATGGTGAAGGAGGTGGTGATGGTGAAGGAGGTGGTGGTGGTGAAGGAGGTGGTGGTGGAGAAGGAGGAGGTGGTGATGGTGAAGGAGGTGGTGGTGGTGAAGGAGGTGGTGGTGGTGAAGGAGGTGGTGGTGGAGAAGGAGGTGGTGGTGGAGAAGGAGGAGGTGGTGATGGTGAAGGAGGTGGTGATGGTGAAGGAGGTGGTGGTAGGTTTTAAGTCTTTCATCATACATATTCCCTCCCTCCCTCCCTTCCTTCCCTCCCTCCCTTCCTTCCCTCCCTTCCCTCCCTCCCTTCCTTTCCTCCCTACCTACCTACCTATATCCCTCACTCCTTCACTCCCTCTCTTCCTCCAGTATTACCAACATGAATCACCAGTATTACCAACATGAATCACCAGTATTACCAACATGAATCACCAATATTACCAACATAAATCACCAGTATTACCAACATGAATCACCAATATTACCAACATGAATCACCAGTATTACCAACATGAATCACCAGTATTACCAACATGAATCACCAGTATTACCAACATAAATCACCAGTATTACCAACATAAATCACCAGTATTACCAACATAATCACCAGTATTACCAACATGAATCACCAATATTACCAACATAAATCACCAGTATTACCAACATGAATCACCAGTATTACCAACATGAATCACCAATATTACCAACATAAATCACCAGTATTACCAACATGAATCACCAGTATTACCAACATGAATCACCAATATTACCAACATAAATCACCAGTATTACCAACATAAATCACCAGTATTACCAACATAAATCACCAGTATTACCAACATAAATCACCAGTATTACAACATAAATCACCAGTATTACCACATAATCACCAGTATTACCAACATGAATCACCAGTATTACCAACATGAATCACCAATATTACCAACATAAATCACCAGTATTACCAACATAAATCACCAGTATTACCAACATAAATCACCAGTATTACCAACATAAATCACCAGTATTACCAACATAAATCACCAGTATTACCAACACGAGTCACCAGTATTACCAACATAAATCACCAGTATTACCAACATAAATCACCAGTATTACCAACATAAATCACCAGTATTACCAACATAAATCACCAGTATTACCAACATAAATCACCAGTATTACCAACATAAATCACCAGTATTACCAACATAAATCACCAGTATTACCAACATAAATCACCATTATTATTCTCAATCATCCCAAGTTATTTTTATCTTCGTAATATCTGTAATTATAATCATTCTAGGTCGTTGTAATACAGTCACTATCATTCTGTTATCATTGTGAACTACATACGTATTTCCTCTGTAACATCACCGCTACAGCAACTCTCATAACACATGTAGTTACAGTCTGTTGTCGTATCCGAGTTATGTAGTTACAGCATCAGCCTCCCACAGTCTCATCAGTAAAATATACAAATCAGATTAATGATTGTGATGAATATGTCACCATAACAACACCATCACAACTCCCGAATATTCCCACAGTGAACCAGAGGCTGATCAAATGCTTATTAACTAGTCAACAAGGGGGAACAAATTGTGACTTTTTTGCGACTTTCCCACCAATTCACCGATTTAAATACCACAAAATATTCACACGCAAGAGAACCATCCTTTAGTTAATTTAGGTTAGGTGAGCATTGGATTAATTAAGGCAATACATAGGAAGAAATTAATGTATTATAGATTACTTTAAGCCAAGAGTAAATCACGTCTGGTCTTCCTGAACGGTTCACATCCATCAACTGGCGGGCGGCGAACCTCCCGAGGGTAAACACAGTGCGACTTACACGATAATCCCGGATGCCGAGCTACTGTTAATTTACCGGGCGAGTGGGTATCGTCGCTTACTACCACACTATCGTTACGGAGAGGTACCAATAACCTTATAGTGAGTTATGCCGATGTAGCTATTGTGATTTTCGTTTGTGTAAATAACTATGATACAAGTTTATGATTATTTTTGTTATTTATTTATTTACTATATTATTGTAATGTTTCCCTCATCACAAGTAGTTTCCTTCCTCGCGTCTCTCACTCCGCCACGCACACATTTCCATAGACGTCAACAGCACGTCAGGTAAGCGCCCGTCATTATTTAATCATACTGCGGTGTTTACATTTGTTTACCGTCATAAACTGTTGTTTTTGTTTATGTGTCCACAGTAACTAAGGCGACAGCGTGTCAATACATCAGTAATGGACATCAGCTGTGACAACTTCATCCGCCGTCACACGACCAAAAACACAGATTTCTCCCTTACCTGCACAAAAGGTGTGTTTGTAGTGGAGGGGAGGGAGGGAAGGAGAGGGGTATAGCAGAAGGAAAGGAAGAGCACCTCTGCAACCAGCCCTCCTGCGGCCCCTGGGTTGACCGGTACCCAGCTGTTGAATGCCCCTCAGACCTGCAGTGTGAATCAAAATATATGGCTTCATTATCACCCGAATTCAATTACTTACAGCTGGGTTGAATGTGGCGGCCACCTTAGAATGGAGGTAGATCGTCGACTCGACTCCTTTCATCCTCCCTCCGCCCTCTGCCGCCAACCGTCGCCCGTCTCCTGCTGTCCCTGCTGTTGACACTGCTGTTAACTGCTGCCACTCCCACATCTGCTGTTGCTGTACGTGTTGCTGTTACTCCCGCTACAGCTGATCCTGATGCTGTAGATTTAGTTCCTAGACCATTCTATATCTTCCTTGCTGCTGCTGTTACCTGCTGGTTGAGATACAGGCGCTGTGCTAGACTTGTGCCAAAAGCTGCTGTGTCTACAGCCTGCAGCCTTCGACGCTACATTGCTGTTCTCCTGTCAAGGCCTTTAAACAGGGTACAGCGCTCGCTAACCTCTAAGCTATCGTGCTGTGCTGCGGCTGCCGTTGCTGAAGGTACAACAACCTTCCCAAATCGCTGCACGAACTGTACGTGGGAGCCAGCTTAGTGTCGCTTAAATTCTCAAAAGAGTTTCCGTGGTGTCCGACGCCGGGGGGGGGGGGGGGGGTGGATGTATAGCTCCGAGCAGGTACCACAAGCCCTCCCCTGCAACAGTGTAGCCTCGCCGCTCTGTGCTGTGCAGGGACAGCAACAACAACAACTGGTTGGTATCCCCCCCCCCCCCAGGCCACCCCGCGGGGAGGTGTTTGTACCGCTGTATTACCACACCTCGCTCTGGAGGATTAAGTATTTTTTAGCCGCTTCGGGATTATCATCATCTTAGGTGGCCAGGTGACAGGAGATAGAGGTGAGGAGGGAAAGAGGTAGGTAGAGTGAGAGGGCAGAAGGGGGCTCTAACATTGCTGAAGGAGATGGAAGAAGAGGAGGTAGACAAGGGGGGGGGGGGCAGGAGGGGGAGGGTAGCTCCTGAAGGGGTACGGTAGGTAGGTGGAGGGACGGTCAGAGGACATTCTCGCTGTGGGCCAAGGTGTGTGTGTCGTCAGCCCCGGGGGACCTTTTGATATATAGTGCATTACAGGCGTAATTTTTTGCAGGTATAACGGAGTCTGCAGCGGAGAGCCGAGCGCCCCGCCCCGCCCCGCCCCGTTACACTATAGACGACACCCATTACACGACGCGACTTACACTACGTGGCGCCAACATCAACACCTTTATGTCAAACTTTTACAGGTATTAAATCCTTCTTTTACGGCCTCGTTAAATATTCAGGATTCAAACTAACAAAAGTGAACTATCGACGACACAACAATAAATTCGGAGCTGGACTTAGACGATTAAATTCCATAAATTCTGAACCTCACAAAATTCCAAATTCTTAAATACATTCAAGTGTCATTTGAGAGTAATTCAATCCCACTTGCACATCTCCCTTGTATATTTACTTTGAACCTATACAACCAAACATCACATTAACCTACAAGTTTGATTTGAATTTTGACTTAAGAAAAAATTAATTTCATCTACATTTACGATTCAATTTTGTTTTCAATTTACAAGTCGTTAAAAAAATAATAATTGATACAGCCCAAAATTTTACATAGACGAATCACAAAATACAGACGATCATACACACACAAAGACAGGAATTAACACCAAGCCGGGAATATACTGGAATAAACATCAGGAATACGGGAATTTGTGAATTTTTTTAACAGAGTTGGATGGGAATGGAGATAATAAACTAGGTGTAAAAAAAGACGTCTCGAACTGGGAATCGTAATTGGGAATCGGAACTGGGAATCGTAACTGGGAATAGTAACTGGGAATCGGAACAGGGAATCGTAACTGGGAATCGTAACTGGGAATCTGAACGGGGAATCAGAACTGAGAATCGGAACTTGGGTCTTCTGAACCGACCACCGGGTGAAGATACTGATCAGCTGCGGTGGAACACTGATCAGTTGAGGTAAAATACTGATTATTTGAGGTAAAGGGATCAATTGTGGGGAAAACTGATCAACTGTGGGGAAAAACTGATCAACTGTGGGGGAAAACTGATCAACTGTGGGGGGGGGGAACTGATCAACTGTGGGGAAAACTGATCAACTGTGGGGAAAACTGATCAGCTGTGGAGGAAAACTGATCAACTGTGGGGGAAAACTGATCAACTGTGGGAAAAACTGATCAACTGTGAGGAAAACTGATCAGCTGTGGAGGAAAACTGATCAACTGTGAGGAAAACTGATCAACTGTGGGGGAAAACTGATCAACTGTGGGAAAAACTGATCAACTGTGAGGAAAACTGATCAACTGTGGGGGAAAACTGATCAACCGTATGATTTAACTATGAGACTTAAATACCGTACCTGCCTCCCCTCCCCCCGCCATATCCCTCGTCCACTGTCTGTCTGTCTGTTTGTCTGTCTACTCTATCTGTCTGTGTTTGCTTCTGTCTTTCTGTCTGTTTTTCTGACTATTTGTCTGTGTATCAATCTGTGTCTGTTACTGTCTATCTGTCTGCTCCTGTTTCTGTCTATGGTCTGTCTGTTACTGTCTATCTGTCTGCTCCTGTTTCTGTCTATGGTCTGTCTGTTACTGTCTATCTGTATGCTCCTGTTTCTGTCTATGGTCTGTCTGTTACTGTCTATCTGTCTGCTCCTGTTTCTGTCTATGGTCTGTCTGTTACTGTCTATCTGTTTGTTATGGTCTCTCTCTCTCTCTCTCTCTCTCTCTCTCTCTCCACATTAAAATCTCCTCACAAAACACAATGACCTATTTTACCCACGACACACCACAAAGGGCTTTCCACCACCACCACTACAATACACTTCAATTAAGGTTGTCTGCCTTGCTAACAAGCTCTTGGTAATTACCCCACAAACAAAATGCACAACAATGGTTTCCTCTGAGTAAAAACAACAACAAAATGTTTATTTAGAATTCAAGTAAACAGTATTAACAATATGAATGGTATTTGTATATCAGATTCATTGAGTGTATTGCTATGTATTAAAGTGTGTGTATTTATATAGCTATAGGTGTATTACTGTCATATAAGTCTAGTATAGTATTTCGTGTTTTGATATAACATAATATATTGTAAACACAAATACATATACCCATACACACAGGTAGACTAATATATACACATGGACACATACACAAAACACCTCTGACCCACATAGTAAATCTGTCGCGTTAATACACTCACCTAACCATACACACAATATGAAATCACAGGCAGGTACGTACATGTATGTGTGTGTGTTTATGTGTGTGTGTGACGGTGATTATCCAAGCCGTCACATAAAGCATAAAAGACGTCACACAGTGGTCAAGAGTACGTTACTTTCCTCCCCTCCAGGACCTACGAGGCAAGCACACCTGGTCCCAACATAGGTCCAGGTACACCCAGGTAATTTATATAGGTCCAGGTACACCCAGGTAATTTATACAGGTCCAGGTACATCCAGGTAATTTATACAGGTCTTAAGTACAGGATTTACACAGGTTCAAGTAGACTCAGGTAACATAAACAGGTCTCTGGATGGTGAAGATAAAAGGGAGTGGTGACCAAGGTGACACAGGTCCCAGGTAGAGACCAGGTGAGGAACAGGTCCTGGCTGGCGACCATAACAGAGAGGTCCAACACAAAGACCATTATGGTGGTCACATCTGCGGCCACCTCACTCCCTCCCCAGGCCAGATGACACTCCCCTTATTTACTCCCCAGGCCAGGTGATACTCCCTTCTCACTCCCAGGCCAGGTGAGACTCCATTTGCTCACTCCCCAGGCCAGGTGACACTCCCCCCGCTCATTTCCCAGGCCAGGTGACACTCCCCCCACTTCAATTCCCAGGCCAGGTGACACTACCCCCTCACTCCTTTCCCAGTTAAAGTGACACTCCCCCCCACTCCCTCTTCTGATCAAGTGACACTCACCCTCACTCCCCAGGCCAGGTGGCACTCCCCCCAAGGCCAGGTGACACTCCCCCTAACTCCCCAGGCCAGGTGACACTCCCCCTCACTCCCCAGGCCAGGTGACACTCCCCCCTCACTCCCCAGGCCAGGTGACACTCCCCCCTCACTCCCCCCCAGGCCAGGTGACACTCCCCCCTCACTCCCCAGGCCAGGTGACACTCCCCCTCACTCCCCCCAGGCCAGGTGACACTCCCCCTCACTCCCTCCCAGGCCAGGTGACACTCCCCCTCACTCCCCAGGCCAGGTGACACTCCCCCTCACTCCCCAGGCCAGGTGACACTCCCTCACTACCTTTCCCCCTGCCACACTTCTTCCCCTAGGTGACACTAATTTCCCTCAGTCTAGGTGACAATTCCCTTACCCTCGTTTAGGTGACGTCCTCTCCCTTACCCTTCTGAAAACTGACACACACACACACACACACCAGAGGGTAGGCAGCACGGGGGGTCGAGACACAGCTGTTCCTTCTTGGCGTGACAATGGGCAGGTAGGCTGGCCTCACCTGGCCCACCCAGCCTCACAACATGTTGACTCTATCTCTACCTGCTGTCCATCTACTTCTAATCTACCTATATTTTAAGTTCATCATCTACTCTACCTACTGTTCATCTACCTGTGTTTCGTCTATTTCAACTCTACCTCTACTATTCCTCTATCTGGTATTAATCTACTAATATATTCGTCCTTCATCAACTTCTACTCTATCTCTGTGTACCGAAGATATTTACAGTTTCATTGTCACCACAAATTAGTGTCTTGCCACCTGTCAACACCTGAAACGAACGTTCACGCACGCGCGCGCGCACACACACACTAACGTCCGAAATTAGTGCCTTGCCACCTTGAACACCTGAAACGAACCTTCAGAGACAGACAGACAGAAGTCACCCAAGAACTGCCCAGGGTGAAGGAAAACCCTCTTGGAGTGACCAAGGGCAGAAAAACAACGTCCAGCAACTGAGACTTAGGAGAGATAAGAGCGAGAGGCAGACCTCTTACACACACACACACGCAACTGGTAAGTATAGTATACACAGTTAATAGGAACACACGATAAATACAACCTGACTTGAAGAGTTTGTGGTCAAATATGTATGTGTGTATAAGTGAGAGGATAGTGATACAATTAATTAGTAATAATATCAGGTTAATTAAATTTATGATTTTGCAATGAGATGAATGGAAGCTAAGGTGTAGTTGCATCACTTATCCTTACATACGAATAACACCCACGAAACGTTACTCCTGAGTGCGTCCGTCCTCTCCGCCGGTCTCTCTGTCCATCCGCCGTCCACCTTCATGACTGACAGTAATCGCATCCTGACATTCAACATGTAATCTTAATGTACATCCTCAGCCCTTACAACGTCGCACCACTTCTGAGAACTTTGTCACAAGTGAGTTCACATCCGAGAACAGCTTCGTCTTTTTTCTTCTGGTGTATGGACGGGAAGTAAACTGATCCAAAACGTTCTTCACTGGCCACCGTAGGATGTGGTGACAGCGATAATAAAGACCTATACCGTATGTGTTAGTCACGTTTACGGATATAGCGTGTTGGTAAACAAAACAACAACAACAAGGTCAAAGGTGACAGACAGACGCGCTCTTTCAACAAGAAGATGCCATGGCCAGTGTATGATACCGCAGGATACGCGAAGGAGACATGATGGAAACCTTTAACATGATACAATGATACAGGGAATAATACCAGTAAGACACATGATAAAAGCCTTCAAGATACGACTGGGTAAAAACAAGTTAGATTGAGCAGTCAGGTTCACCCATAGAGTTATGATGCATACAATATAGAGCCACCAGCGTGTTCACTAAACCATCATCAACTACTGTCCAGCTAATGGTCAGGACACACAGGTATAGAGCCACCATTCAGAACACGTCTAAGTAACACCATGTGAGTGGGTCCCCTTAAGCTAGTGTGGCTATAGTCAACTGAAGACTTAGTATTTGGCACACAGGGAAACAGGACACTGCACTCGACCGATTTTCACTTCTCAACTGCAACGTAAGGTAATACTTAGCATATTAGTGGAAGAAAAGACGGTGCAGAATTTTGATCAATGTAGAGAGAGTAATATAGTACTAATACGTCTTATTCCAACACTAATTTGGTACTTGTAAATTCCCTGAGTATGATGACGATCCCTGGAGTACGATGATTTAATCTCTTGAGTACGATGACAACCCCGTCAATACAGTATCACGTAGTAAAGGAAATAGGCTATCATCGCAATGGGATAGGGCATCGTACTCAATGAAGTTCTCTTACTCAAGGGGTAAAATATGGTAATCAATGGACTAATAATAATTCAATGTACTCAAGGGGTTTAGCATCGTACTCAAGGGGTTAAGATATCATACTCAATAGACTAAATCAACGTACTCAGGAGGTTGACAATCGTACTCAAGTTTCAAGTTATAACTCCTAAAAAGTGTGGAATTAAACAGCGCAGGACTCAGGAGATGAGCTGATGCCCTTCGGTACACCAATGTTGCTTTTCAAGTCATCATAACACGTAAGGAAGGTCAAACAGAAAGAAAGAAAGAAAGAAAGAGAGAGAGAGAGAGAGAGAGAGAGAGAGAGAGAGAGATAAGGTCATGTTTCGTATCACCGACGGCCCGCCAAAATATGCATTAATGACATCCGTTGAGATAGTGTGTCTGTCTGTCTGTCTGTCTGTCTGTCTGTCTGTGTTTCCTCACCACCATTACACCTGTCTCTCCATCACTATTACATCTGTCTCCCCACCTGTACGTTTGGCGGTATAGCAGTTACGCGCGTATTATTGTGTCCTCGGTTCAATCCTCAGCCCGGGACGCATTTGAGAAGGGTCTACTCAGTGTGACGACCACAAACAACAGAGAGTTACAAAGAATAGATTTACAGGTAACACCATATGAGTAAAAATCACCAGGTAGCACAGGAAACACCATCACGTAACACAGATAGCATTATTAAGTAACAGGAAAGATATGGTAACACCAGTAACACACCCAGGTAACATCCCCAAGTAGCTCATGTAAGACACCGAGGTAACAAGATAACACCACCAGGTAACACACGTAGATAATACAAGTACGACACCTAGGTAACACAGTTGTAACAAATAGTACCTCCAGTTACCTCAGGTAACACACCTAAGTAACACCACAACCAGAAAACGCCCTCAAGTAGCATCACCAGATAACGCCCTTAGGTAGCACTACCAGGTAACGTCCAGGTAGCACCATCATGTACCTCCACATAACTCAATTAGCACATCCCCAGGTAACACTAGTTGCACCACTAGGTAACATTAGTAGCACCACTAGGTAACATAAGTAATACCACCAGGTAACATAAGTAGTACCACCAAGTAACATAAGTAATAGCAGCAGGTAACACCTCCAGGTAGCAAGGGTAACCGTGGTACATTAGGCCTTCAGAAGAACGGACGGGAAACAAGCCTCAAGATACCTCTCTCACACACACACACATTAGCCATCGGCACCACAATACACACATGCATAAAATTACCTGAATGCCCAGTCCCGATGCCTCGATCCATCACTGGGCACTGAGGCTCCGGACAAAGGGGTAAAGGGAGGGGAAGAGGGGGGGGGGGGAGGGGAGGTAAGTAAGGGGAGGGAGAGAAGCAAAGGGAGGGACAAAGAGAGAGAAAAAAAATAGCTGAGGCCGTACCCTAAATCATAACTTTACATAACAAGGTACACAGAGGCCAGGTGAGGCGACGCTACCAACACACCTGTCCTTTGTAACCTCCCCTACCCTCGGCCACTAACCCCCCATCCCCCCCTATCCCTCCTCCCTTCCTCCTCCTCATAGTTCCTCACACCCTACCGAGAGAGGGACACGAAGAGGAGTGAGGAGGGAGGGAAGATGAGGAAGGGGGGGGGGGTAGAGGAGAAGGCGAGAAAGAAGAAAATAAAGAAATGATGAGGAGGAAGGGGAATCAGGCAATAATGACGCTGAGAAAGGAAAAATAAATAGAATAAGGTATAGTAAATAAGAGAAACGAAGAGAGAGAAACAAGCAGAAAAAAAGAACAGAGTATATTGATGAAAGCAACTGAGAGAGAGAGAGAGAGAGAGAGAGAGAGAGAGAGAGAGAGAGAGAGAGAGAGAAACAAAAAAGAAAAAAGCTGAATAAACGCAAATTTCTTCCAATAAATCAATTAGCATAAACGACACAGCCATAAGATGTAAACAAAAGCTAAAACGATAAAGCAAAGAAAGACAACAAAAATAAGAACAATGAAAGCTAAAACGCCACTATTGTTAGAAAATGTAAATAACAACAGCTAAAACGACCCAGCTAAGAGAGAAGAGGGAGAATAAAGAACAGGAATAAGAAAGAAAGGAGTAGTAGTTTTTCCTCTCTCTCTTGTGGCTTTACTGTCACCTGGACGCCTCGGCCCCACCAAAGGTACGATATGGAAGTTAATATCATACCTGAGGACACACGTCATAGGTACCACAAAACACTGCTACCTGGGCGAGAGACAGACGGGCCCACGGAACAACAGCGGTCAACAAAATCCCTAAAGAGTGAAATTATTATAAAAATTCACTAATAGTTGGGAAATATCTAATAGAGTCCTTTATTTCTGGTCTCGCGGCTAAAAGAAAAAGGCTGTTAACCTTTGGAAAATCGTCCCTAACGATCGCTCATGTTTACCTAGCGGTCAGTCGGCCAGGTGAGACTCACCTTACGCGTCCCGTCGCCCGCTAATCCCCATTCTACCGAACGGATTGGCCAGGTAATGCGATTGGAGGTGTCGCTTCCCAATCATTAGTTTTGTCGTTACTTCCTGCGGGGCTTTGTCAGTGTGACGTCCACTTGGCGGGTTTCCTGTTTTTGGCGCACTGGGCGTAATTGTCCGTGTTTGTCGGCGAGAATTCACGGGTTTTCACGGCAATTTTCGCTGCTTGGCGCAACACTTTCGCGGGTTTGATATAATATTTTGCCGTTCGTAGATATTTTCAACGTTTTATTTGTGTGTGTGTGTATGTGTGTGTATATTTTTCCAGTGTGTTTGATTTGTCGAGTTTGAGTGTTGGAAAATACATTTTAACGGATATCACGTTAGTTGACATTTCTGGCGCTCTTGTCAGTACATTCTGGCGGGTTCATATATATATATATATATATATATATATATATATATATATATATATATATATATATATATATATATATATATATATATATATATATATTATTTGGTGTGTGTGTGTGTGTATTATCCTGAAGCAGGTGTACAGTTGTTCTGGAGAGCAGCTGGCCCGTATGTGTCCTCCAGTGGCCAACATGGACAACACTATGAATACAGTATTATACAATAGTGACAATGTTATCTTTGGGCAAGAAGTCCACGAGAACCACCCCATTATGACTCCATAACCCGCCAGCCCTCACATGGATCAAAACAAGTGATAATGCAAGATGTGACAAGACAGGTTCTCTCCCTCCTCACGACCCCCCCCTGCAGGAAGGTCTTGATTCCTGGAGATTTCGGGCTATTGAAAGAGTACTGAGATGGGCCGAGAGTCCAGTCTGACGAGGTGAGGAACAAATCCCCCTACACTGTACAACACGTAGTAAGGTCGTTTGAAAGTTGATGGACGACGACCTGTACTGTGTAGACCACGTCGAGTGTCAAGATTCCGGGATAACGAGCCTGCAGTCCATCTCGTTATCTCTTGTTAAATAAGGTTAATGTTACGTCACATTGCGAGGAGATAACAACTAGTATAAAAAGGGGAAACGGTTTTATTGATATTAAAAAAAACGGGGTAAATTATTATTCATAATGAAAAAAACAAACGCACTGCACTAGTCTCGACTTAATTAAATTAACTTAAACTAATTTATTCAACACAAGTGCACACAGTTATGTTTAATGAAAAAAAGTTTTAATTCAATGCCCTATTATCTCTCTCTCTTTGTCCAGTTATATACCGTTATGTCCCTCACTATGAGATGACGTGGTGACCTGAAGCCGAGTCACGTGACCACCACACAACAACATATGAATGAAAGAAACAACAAAAGGTCTATTTTACCAATACTAGTCAGCTCCTGTTTCCACACAACCATTAACACTCTTATACCTGTTCAAACTCTACCTGAAGCTTCCCCATGCTGCCAGTTCGAGTTAATGATGATGTTTGGTAACTTGTTCCACTCATCCACGACTCTATTTCCATACCAGTGTTTACCTTTCTCGCGCAGATATCTAAATTTGTCCTGGTTACTGGCTAGACATATGACCTGCCCACACTATGATGACCTCATGACCCGACCCCCACAATGATGACCTCTCTGACAGCTGGACACTTGTCACACTTCCTGGTGAAAATAAGACAATTGACAATAGGGAACACACACTCGTGGCTCCTTTAACCTAACACACAGTGTGAGACTGACTGTGTTTTCTCAGTCTAGGAATTTTATTAGTGCGGGCGAGAAGGTTATACTGTGACCACTGTCTGGGCTCAGGTCAGGTCAGACGGTGTGTACATCCATCTTGACTGTATATCTCCCGCCAGCTGGACAGTGTAATTTTGCCGGTGATTTAAGTTTACGTCGCTTGGCTCAAGATGTGTTCCCAGGGGCCCGCTCTCCCTTGTCTTCCCGGGAAAAGATGGTTCTCGCTCAGGAATCACGGAATAAGAATAACCAAATAAGTAAATATATAAATAAATACCACAGTTAAAGTATAAATCAGGAAGAAACTAAAAGAATTGTTAGAATATTATTTAAAAAGGTCTCTAACGTAACAGACCACACCTGCTACAAGAGAACCACGTCTGCTACAAAAGAACCACATCTGATACAAAAGAACCACACCCACTACAAAAGAACCACACCCGCTACAAAAGAACCACACCCTCTACAAAAGAACCACACCCTCTACAAAAGAACCACACCTGCTACAAAAGAACCACACCCTCTACAAAAGAACCACACCCTCTACAAAAGAACCACACCCTCTACAAAAGAACCACACCTGCTACAAAAGAACCACACCTGCTACAAAAGAACCACACCCTCTACAAAAGAACCACACCCTCTACAAAAGAACCACACCCGCTACAAAAGAACCACACCCTCTACAAAAGAACCACACCTGCTACAAAAGAACCACACCCTCTACAAAAGAACCACACCCTCTACAAAAGAACCACACCCTCTACAAAAGAACCACACCTGCTACAAAAGAACCACACCCTCTACAAAAGAACCACACCCACTACAAAAGAACCACACCCGCTACAAAAGAACCACACCTGCTACAAAAGAACCACACCCTCTACAAAAGAACCACACCCACTACAAAAGAACCACACCCGCTACAAAAGAACCACACCTGCTACAAAAGAACCACACCTGCTACAAAAGAACCACACCCTCTACAAAAGAACCACACCTGCTACAAAAGAACCACACCCTCTACAAAAGAACCACACCCTCTACAAAAGAACCACACCCGCTACAAAAGAACCACACCCACTACAAAAGAACCACACCCACTACAAAAGAACCACACCCGCTACAAAAGAACCACACCTGCTACAAAAGAACCACACCCGCTACAAAAGAACCACACCCACTACAAAAGAACCACACCCGCTACAAAAGAACCACACCTGCTACAAGAGAACCACACCTGCTACAAAAGAACCACACCCTCTACAAAAGAACCACACCCTCTACAAAAGAACCACACCCTCTACAAAAGAACCACACCCGCTACAAAAGAACCACACCCACTACAAAAGAACCACACCCGCTACAAAAGAACCACACCCGCTACAAAAGAACCACACCCGCTACAAAAGAACCACACCCTCTACAAAAGAACCACACCTGCTACAAGAGAACCACACCTCGTAAAACAGATCTGCTCTGCACTGATGATCTGCGACCTCTCATTACCAGGTTATTAACGACTGAACTACTGATACCACTGGCCATGACACTGACTGAGTGATCATTTCGGTAACTGGCTAAATGACTCGAGGAGTAAATTGTCTTGCCGACTGACTGATCGACTGACACACTCACTCGCGGTTATCAACACACACAGCATCCCTCCTCCTGCCATAGTCTGCAAAATAGTTTTTAATGTTCGTGTTATGAAATATGTCCCACCCTAACCCCCTAAAAAAATGCTATTGTATTTTGATTTCCCGGGTTTTTGAGGAATAAAAAAAGTATCACGATATTTATTTTCTTTTTCAGCTGTGTTCAAACTATTATTAAAAAGGGGGAAGCTGCTTTTACCCCTTTCCAAAATGTGGGTCTTTTTTTTTTTTACGTAGCGCCAACCAACCCTGATTTACTCCTGGTATTTTTTATTACTAATTTTTTGTTTTAATTTGTTTTTAATTCAGGGTTGTAAAGGTTTTTTTTTTATTGTTTGTTTATTTGTTTATTAGGCATCGTTTGGGTTTGTTTTGGTTATTATCTGTCGAGTGTTTCAGTTGAGTCGGTCAGTAAGTGTGGCGTTGCAGGTGTCGTCAGGTGATCAGTTGACTGTGTGTGCGTGTAAGGTTGTTAATTAAATCATCAGATTGGGAGTCATAATTCTCAGGTGATCTCAGGACGCGAGCGCTGTATCCACTTGACCGCCTCATCAATTTTAATTAGTGTCAGAAATAATATCTCCACTGACCACTGTGACTCGGGTAACACAAACAACTACTTTAACATTACAATATTCTCATGGCCGTCACCCTATCTGTCACCTCGAAGAGAAATATGGAACATCTTACACCAGGAATATGTCGAGTGAGTCGCCTCCATCTTACCTACCTGTCCCTCTGACCTACCTGTTCCTTTCACCTACCTGTCCCCTTCCTCCCCACACTCCTCTTCCCCTACACTCAACCCCCTTCTTAGCACATCTTTCCTCACTACATCTCACTCCTCCCACACACCCTCCTCTCTCTCCCCCCACACTCCGGTCTTCCTCCTCACCTCCTCTCTCTCCCACCACACTCCGCCCCCTCCCTTCCCCCACAGCACTCCGCCCTTCCTCCCAACCCACAACCCACACAGATCTGCGGCTAATTATGCAGATTAACTTAGAGAGCAAAGCGTCATTCATCAGCCTGTGTGTCACTGGGTCAAAAGCCGAGATGGAACGCCCCCTCCAACACTCCCCCCTCCAACACCACCACTACCTCCTCCAACTCCACCGTCCTCTCCCTTCCACCAACACCTTCCCCTCCTCCTCCTCCACCACCTCGTCACCTCCCTAAATCACAGTGATCAATGATTCACCTTTTATTAACCTGCCGACCAATTAGGGGCGGCGCAGGTAAATTTATCTCCCGTGATGATGATGAGGGAGATTGTGGGTGGTGATGGTGGATGTGGGTGGTGGTGAAGGAGGTTGTGGGTAGTAATGGTGATGAGGGAGAATGTGAGTAGTGATGATGGTGATGAGGGGGGATTTTGGGTAGTGGTGATGAAGGATGGTGGTGGTTATACTGGTGATGGAGGATGGTGGTGGTGATAGGGGCAGGTAGGTAGACAGGCAGGTAGGTAGGCAGACAGGTGGGGGGCAGGTAGGTAGGTAGACAGATGGGGGGGGGGGGGCAGGTAGGTAGGTAGACAGGTAGGTAGGTATAGGCAGACAGGTAGGTACTATATATTCTTGCCGAGATAAGGCACGAATATTATTGTCCCCAGAAGATGTTTACACTAATGAGCCGGCCTTCATTAGCGGCAGCTCCTACACCCGTCAATTCATACACACACACCTTCTATTTGCCCCGGATCACCTGAAGAATCTCCACCCCAGGTAACTTCATTTAAAGATTAACCTAACCTGACCTAACTATCTTCACTTAATGATTAACCTAACCTAACCGCAATGACAGAGGCTAAATCACCAACAAACTTTAAAACCCGATAACAGTAAATAACATCGAAAGCTGAGATAAAAATAACCATAAATGACTGTGATAAGTTTGATATCACCACAGAATGTTGCAAGGTGTTATTAGTAAAGATAACAGCAAGATATAATTACTTTCATTAATAACTGAAATAACAGACGTTGAAATCACCACCGAGTATTACAGGTCGTTATTATTACAGTAGATAAGAGAGAGTTAACCTAAATAACACTACCCCTTAATACACTGCTAACCACAACTGACAACCACTATCGGTAGCTAACATCAAGGTAACACCACTAACCACTATCGACAACCACCATCAGTGGATAACATCAAGGTAACACCACTTTCCACTATCGACAACCACCATCGCCAGATACCACTACCACCATCCCCAAGAAGAAAAAAACTCAATAAAAGGAAAAATCCCAAATGGCGGCCACAGAACACCCTTCCTTACCTTTAAACCGCATAATGCAACTCCGGCCAACACCCCCACCACCGACTTAACCCCGGAGGCTCCACAGACTCACCAAAATGGTCCTTACCATCCTCTCGCAGAAGTTTCAAGGCGGTGAGGGGCGGAGCGGTGAGGGTTGAGTCTTTCCTCCAAGGGTAAAACTCTTCCATAACCAAATATGCAGGTAATGGTGTTAGCCGCCGCGGCCGATAAGGTGTCGCCACCGTCGACTTTACGCACCAAGGTAGACCGCCAACCGGGTGCGAGTTGCCGGTTTGGCGTTATGTGTGTTATCACTCTTCGCTCACGATGTTTTTCCTCTTGGTAAATATTTTTGACACTAAGCACAGATTCAATATAGTCCTGTACGTTAATTTGTCTATTATAACAGTTGGTAAATGATGCTTCTTACATGCTCAGTGCGCTTTTAAGGTATTATATAATTTTCTTCGGTAAAGACGCCTCTTGTCTGTTCTGGTTCAATATTTATAATTTAATCTCCCCGCACCATTACTACCACATTTGGATATTGCAGTTTACGAGTACCAGTTGCCGGTGGGGATTTTATATTTATTCTTCTTAGGTGAAAATATTGTCTTTGTCTCCGGGTCAAACGTTACTGTCTTCAACTTGTTGGTTACTGTGGTGTTACTTATGCTGATGTCATTAAGCCACACGCCGGGGTAACAGTTGCCGATTTGGCGTTATAAATTTTAACTCCGTTACTTCATAAATTTTGTCTTTCTTTGACAATATTTGGCTTTGTTATCCGTCGTGGGACGTTCAAAGTTTTATGTTTAGATTCACAAAAGTTCTGTAATGTTTATTCCTTCGTAAGTGAAGTTTTTTTTTAGTTTAACAAATTTACTGACAAAGCTTGTAGTACAGTTTGCCTATTCTGAATAATTCAGTCAGGTCTTGAAACTGAGAGTGGCATCACTTCTCACTGCCACACAGGACAGAGGTTCGTACACAAAGAAATACATCATATTCATTAGCAGTATATATAGGTCGGAGTCATGTGGGTGATATCACTGTTCGCTGTCATGCAAGACAGTTGTTCATATACATTGGACGTCATATTCTAATTGAAGACTAATCAGTGTGGGCTAGAAAATTTGGGATAAACAGCAAGAATGTCCTCAAGCACCCCCGATTCGATATAGTGATTACAAAGTTCATGATACAATAAGCCAGGTGGCCTGAAGTCTTTGACAGTTAGGAGACCATATTAACATACAGACTCTTGGCAATGATTTTGTAACGTAATTTTTGTTAATCTCACAGTGTAATGGCGGCGTCACATAAGCACTTTTTCCGTCCTTTTATTGCAAAAAAATTCCTAAAAACTGTCAATTTTCTGAGCGCGGCGTCACACACACAGAGAGAACTAGAACACCAGTCTTTCCTCGTATGCCAACTGTAAACAAAGAAGATGGCGTTGTTTATCATGTATTCTTCGGACAGGTGAGTTTCCACAGGAACAGGCACAGAGGCCGTGAAGAAGCGAACACATGACTTAATGTAAACAAACATCAGATGTGTTTACGAATATCAACATCAGTAAGAAATTAAACTTAAGCAATTTATTAAAATTAAGATACTGAGCGAGACAGGCTAGAAAGAATGGCGGCAACCGGGAAAGTTGACGGAAGGAGAGCTAGTGTAATGCCGCCTTAATTGTAACATCACTTTTTGGACGTAATTTCAGTGTTTAAAATGAAGTCAAACAGTTAAGTGCATTAATAGACTTTGACTTAAGAGGAAAATTTAACATAAAATCAGATACGAATCTTGACCGTAATCTACTGCCTTTCCTTCCTCTCTGATTACGTACTTATTGAGTCTTCACGTTTATTACTAATTATATTATTATAGAGAGACACAACAGGTGATATGACGATAATGAGAACAGGTATTCCATTGTATTATTAATTCAACTTAATATATGAAAGACGCCCACACTACCATCACCATGAGACGCCCACACTACTACTACCACCATCACCAGACGTGACCACCGCTTCACTAACCTCGTCACGGCGACACAAGCAACACGCAACACGATCCTCTCTTGTTCCAGCCCGCCGACTTACCTGTGGGGAGAGAAAGAAAGACAGGTGTGAATAATGAATTAATTAATAATAAAATTAGTAGATAAAGTAAAAATTGAGTTAGAAATAATGAATAATAAGAATAAGAGGTAAAACATAGCGTAAACTGAGTCATAAAGGAAACAAAATGAGGTTAAAATTAATGAATAAAAAAATTGAATAATTCCATGAATTTAAGAACATAAGAATGGAGGAAACTGCAGCGGGCCTATTGGCCCATACTGGGCAGTCCCGTTTACACCCAACCCCTATTGCTCATATAAGCAACCAACCTATGTTTGAAGCTATTCAGCGTATTCGAGTTAATGATGATATTTGGTAACTTGTTGCATTCATCCACTACTCTGTTTCCAAACCAGTGTTTATCTATTTCACGCCTAAATCTAAATTTGTCTAATTTAAAACCATTGTTACGAGTTCGCTCCTGGTTCGATAGTTTGAGTACCTTTGTAATGTCCCCTTTGTTTAGCCCAGACTTCCACTTATACACCTCTATCAGGTCGCCCCTCGCTCTACGTCTCTCAAGGGAGTGCAAATTAAGATGTTTTAACCTGTCTCTATACTCAAGGTTCCTAATGCCCGGGATTAGTCTTGTCATTCTCCTCTGAATTGTTTCCAAGGATCTATATCCATCCTGTAATACAGTGACCAGAACTGAACTACGTAATCCAGGTGTGGTCTCACAAGAGCAAGATACAGTTTTAGGATGACCTCGCTAGTCTTGTAACTAACACTCCTTTGTATGAACCCAAGTACTTTATTAGCCTTGTTACGAGCAAAAACACATTGTTTACTTGACTTAAGGTTCCTACTTATCATTACTCCTAAATCTCTCTCGCAGTCGGATTTCTCTATGGCATCGTTGTTCATCTGGTATCTGGTTTCCCTGTTTACATCTCCTATACTGAGTACTTTACATTTGTCCACGTTGAATTTCATCTGCCATATGATAAATAAAGACAAAAACAAGGATGATAAATGGGGAGAATAGAGATAAGGAGAGAGGGAATAAGTCGATAAAGATTAAGAAAGACTAAAGTAATGATAAAACACTTAAAAAATCATAACAACTCGACATAACACCATCACAATGTCTACCACTTGACTAACACACACACACACACACACAACTTAATAAGACCGAGTCATTGGATATCTTCTCATGATGATTCGAGTTTAAGTGTTAATTTGGTTAGGTTAGGTTTAATTAGGTTAGGGAAGATGAAATAAACTGGGGTGTCTAATCTTCACGTCATCCACAGATTTTTCTAACATTTTTTGGCTGTGTTTAATCCACCCAGAGTGTATGTTTGTGTGTCTCTTTCCTGACTTGACTGATAGTTTTCTTCCTTAAAAATGAGGGTGTTTTTATTCTTAAGTGTGGGTTAACGTTATCTTGGGTCACCTGTCAAGTCTGTCTGTCTGTGTCTGTATGTCTGTCTTTGTTTATTTTATTATTACATTCCTTCATTAATCTTCAAATTTCTCGTCAGCTTCACATTAAGGAATCACCTGTTGTTTACCCTCGTCTCTTCCTTACATTCTCTCTCTCTCTCTCTCTCTCTCTCCATTTCCACGTAAAGGGAGGAGGAACCTTCTACCAGCGTCCATCTACACTGACGTTCACTTTTCACAGCGGACGTGACTGACAATTATGCTGACCTGACTTGGTATTATGCATGCAGGCAGCGGTCGTTCCGGAGGAGTGCACTGCCGCCCGTGTTGACCCCTGCATTAATATGAAAACCAGGCGTCACTCGGCCCGGCCCGTCGCCCTCCACCACCCAACCCAACCCAACCCACCCACCCACCTGGCCTTAACATACACACACACACACACAGAAAATACACAAAGGTGACTATTAGTATCATTCTCTCCCCCGACCATCCTCCCCCCCCCCTAACCATCCCCCCACCATCCTCTCCCCCTCTTTATCATCATCCTCTCGTGAAAGTAATAAGTGAGGAAAGGTAGAAGGAATTGGCAAATATAGCACGGGTGAGTCTGATATATTTTGCTACACACCCCCTACTCCCCCCCCCCCCCCCTCAGTTTCTTCCTTCTCTTCCCCGTGAATTGAATAACTTTAGTAACGAGAAACAGCACTCACGGACGACATGCCATGGGGGGGGGGAGGGGAGAGGGGGAGGAGAGGAGGAGGGAGAGAGAGAGAGAGAGAGAGAGAGAGAGAGAGAGAGAGAGAGAGAGAGGACACGTTACGTTACTGTCTCATATTTAATCTTTATGAGTAACTTAAGCAGATTAGAGAGAGAGAGAGAGAGGAGGGGAGGGGGGCTATCTCTCTACGTACAACACAGGTAATTTGTCTCCGCTAATATTTGACTATCCGGCCAGTTCTTGTCGACGTCAGAATATACGGTGCTGTACTGGACACCTTGCCTCATCTTCAGCATCCTACGACCTCAGCATCCTACGACCTCAGTATCCTACACACTTCCAGCATTCCTACAGGTCCTCGAATCCAACCAACGCTACAGTTCCCTTCATCCCTACTACCTCCTCCTACCCCTACTACTTCCTGTTACCTCTTCCACCTCCTCCTTCACCTACCTCCTCCTACCTCTACTACCTCCTCCTACCTCCACCTATCTCCTCCTACCTCCACCTACCTCTACTACCTCCTGCTACCTCTTCTACCTCCTCCTTCACCTACCTCCTCCTACCTCCACCTATCTCCTCCTACCTCCACTACCTCCTCCTACCTCCACCTATCTCCTCCTACCTCCACCTATCTCCTCCTACCTCCACCTACCTCTACTACCTCCTGCTACCTCTTCTACCTCCACCTACCTCCTCCTACCTCTACTACCCCCACCTATGATCCGTAACTGCGCATGCGTGGCCAGAGATAAACACTCAATATGATGGGTGAGAGCAGAGGTTATCAAGAAGGTCTCAAGATTTATTTTCCTCGTAAGTGAAGACGGAGGAATGCACCCAACTGTCACACTTAAGGTAAAGGATAAAAAATAACACATAAAAATGATATTAGATTTACAACAGCGACTTTTTTTTTTATCCTAATCCAGATGTTTCTCACTTGACTAAATATTTATCCAGTGACTTATCCAATAGACAAGATTCTTTA
This sequence comes from Homarus gammarus, assembly GCA_958450375.1. Taxonomy (NCBI): domain Eukaryota; kingdom Metazoa; phylum Arthropoda; class Malacostraca; order Decapoda; family Nephropidae; genus Homarus; species Homarus gammarus. Next base: position 2,127,220 of record CAUDMG010002649.1, on the reverse strand, counting down.
GGTTAAGTTAGTTTATGTTAATGTTAAGTGACCATTGATTTGATTAAGTGATTATTAGGTTAGGTTACGTTACATTAACTGAGGTTGCGTTACATTAATTGGGGGATAGATTAAGTTAGTTTAGGTTAGGTTAAGTTAAGTGAAAATAGGTTAGATTAGGTTAAGGTAGGTTATTTTAGGTTAAATTAGCTTAGGTTAGGTTAGGTGCATTAATTAATAGAAATCTATCTATGAAGGTCAGGTGAACAAAACATTAAAGGGGAGGGGAAAGGGAGGGGGAGGGGTGGGGAAAGGGAGGGGGTGGGGAGGGGAGGGGGTGACGCCACAAGGTTAGACTGTTGTGGTCCTTGGTGTGAGGGGAGGGAGGCGAGGCGTCACCTAACTCACCTTCACCTGACTCGGGGCGACCCTGGGCTCATCAACCTTCACCTTCCCAACCGTCCCGGGGTCAGGTGGCGTGTTTATCCTGGTGGGAACCCCGACGTCTCTCTCTCTCTCTTCTCTTTTCCCATTCCCATTTCTCCTCTCTCGATCTCCAACATTTGACCCCTACCTCTCCCCCAAAATCCAGCACCACCACCTCTCCCCCCCCCCCCAACATACAGCTCTCTCTCTCTCTCTCTCCTCCCCAACATCCAGCACCCCTTCCCTCCCCAACACACAAAACCCCCTTCCCTCCCCACCTTCCTATACCCCTGAAAAAACCCCATCCATCAAGACCCGTCACCTGCAAACACAACAGGCCAGACAAGGGGGGTCTTATCACCAAGGGGAAAAGAGGGGTGTTGGAGTCCTCAGGCTCTCACTTACTCCTACATCCATCACCTGCGAGGGGAAATAATCGGGCGTGTTTTTATGGTGTTGATCTCCCCCTCCCCCTCCCCCTCCCCCGCCGTGACCCCTCGGCCTGACCTCCCATGACCTCTCTACCCATCCGCCGGTGCCTTCCCCTTCAGCCCGGGATCAGGTAGCCTACAGGGTGAGGGGAGATGACCTGTCAGGAGGGAGGGAGGGGGAAGGGAAGGGAACGGTGGTGAGGGATAGAGGGGAGGAGGTACACGAGAGAGAGAGAGAGAGAGAGGAAGTGGTGATGGTAGTGGTAATGATGGTGGTGGTTGTTGTGGTAGTAGTGATTGTAGGGGTAATGGTAGTGGTGTTCATCATCATCATCATCATTACAAAACATATCCTTACCAAATTAACCTGTCACTCCCCCCCCCCAAAAAAAAGACAAAAAATCAATACACACACATCCTTAGTTAATTTTAAAAACACATTAAAACAAAAAACAAATGAATGGAAGAGAAACAAAGACAAAGACTCACGTAATAAAATACAACTGTGCAAAAAAAATAAATAAACCCCCGTAAAAAATAAAGATTAAAAAAAGAACAAGTCCAATTAACACACAATAAAAGTAGCAATACGTAATTAGTACACACACATAAATACACTATATATATAAACTTCATAATATTACTAATTAATGAAGGCATAAAAATTGACGGTGGGCGGATACTGCGATAAGAGACGGGCGGGATAATGAACAGGAGAAAAGGAACGAGATAAGAGATAACAGGTGAGATAAGGGGACGGGATGAAGAGACAGAGAGACAGAGTCGCCCAGCTCCCGCAGCATAACTTCCTCCCTGCTGGTGACTCGCTCTGGTCTTGATCACAAAGGTACACGCGTTAATCTTCCCTATATGGTATCTGACGGTGTAAGAATTCCCTAAACTCTTCGACTTAAGTTAAAACACAAGAAAAACAACGACTAAAATGGCGTAAAATATATCGGAGATTCTTGACTAAATAAAGTACGTTCACTCAATTCCATTCAGGAGACATTAAAGTAAGGAACTTTGACCTAGGGAATCAGGGAGCCCTGACCCCTGGGGAAGTAACCAGTGGCTCTCTGACCCATGGGGAAGTAACCAGTGGCTCTCTGACCCATGGGGAAGTGACCAGTGGCGCTTTGACCCCTGGGGAAGTGGCCAGTGGCTTTCTGACCCCCGGGGGAAGTGACCAGTGGCGCTTTGACCCCTGGGGAAGTGGCCAGTGGCTTTCTGACCCCCGGGGGAGTGATCAGTGGCGCTTTGACCCCCTGTGGCTAACCCATGACACTCTATGGTGGGGGAGGGCAGGTGGGAGAAGGGATGATGGCAGTAAATGGAAGAGATGAGAGCTGGAGGTGGAAGAGGGGAAGGGAAACGAAAGGAGAGAGAGGGGCAGTAGTGGGAAAGGGGAGGAGAGAAGGAAAGGAGAAGAGGCAAGGGAATGGAGAAGGAAGGGGGGGCAGTAATGTGAGTGAGAGAGGGGAAGGAGGAAATAGGAGGTGATAGAGGGGAGGGGAAAGGAAAAGAGAGGGAAAATGAGGGGTAAAGAATTGATGGAAGAGGACGAAAGATGAGAGAATGAGAAAAATAAGGAGCAACAAACGGGGAGAGAGAGAGAGGGGTGAAGAACGACAAGTGAGAGGAAGAGGGCGAGGTAAGATGGGAAAATGAAAGGTAGGGAGAGTGAAAGGTAAAGGAGAGTGAGAGGTAGGGAAGAGAGTGAAGAGTGAGAGGTAAGGCGGGGTGTCATCCGGGGGGGGGGGGGGGGGGGTGTTATCAGTGGTCACCAGGACAGGAGGGTGATGAGGGGTCCTATCTCACTAACCTCATTTCCCCTCACTTTTCCCCTCTTCTTCCTTTCTCCTTCCATTCCTCTTTCTCTCCTCCCTTTCCTCTTCTTTCTCCCCTCCCCCGTTAGTGATGCTGTGCCCATACCGGAACACTCAGCATGTAAACGTTGTGATAAACCTTGAACATTATATTATTGAATGTGACACTATTAAAGACTTCAGGCCACCAGGCTTATTGTATCATGAACTCTATAATTAGTACATTATACCAGGAATTCTTGAGGGCATTCTGGCAGCCTATCCTAAATTTGTTAGTCCACACTGATTAGTCCTCAAGTATAACATAACACTAATGACTATGAGTTGATGACCTATACTATTATCCCCTTTTGTGTATGAACCTCTGTCCTGTGTGGCAGTGAACAGTGACAACACCCCTCAGTGTCAGGACCTGAATGAACTACTTAGATCAGGCAAATTGTACCTTAATATTACCAATAAAGTTGTTAAACTAAACTAAACTAAAATCCTCCTCCTCCTCCTCACCTTACTCTTCCCCTCTCTCACTTCTTCCTTCTCCTCTTAAAATCTCTCCTCGTCTCCACACTATTTCTCACCAACTTCCAACCTCTCCTCATCTCCACATTATCTGTCGCTACAATTCAGGATAATCTTTCTATTTCTCTTCTTTCTAGCTCTTCTTTTTTCTCTTTCTTCCCCTTTTCTTTAATGTAAATTCCCCTCCCTCTTATATTCCCCCTTTCATTTCTCTTCGCAATCCTCCTCTTAATTTTCTACTCTTTCGTTTTACTTTCTGCCTTCTACTTAGTTCCTTACCGAGTTTTCTCTCTCTCTCTCTCTCTCTCTCTCTCTCTCTCTCTCTCTCTCTCACTTACCTATCTTTATATCTATCTATCTATCATTATAACTTTTATATCTATATGCCTATCCACCCATCTCCCCTTCCCCATTTTATTCCCCATCCCTCATTTCCTTCTCCTCTATTTTTCCCCTCACCTTCCTTCCCTATCCCCCTCCCCCTCCAATCTACCACCATCAACCTCCCCCCTCTCCCTCAGTGGGTCGCGACGCTGCAGGTGATGATGGAGCGGAGTCGTTATGACCTTCATTTCCCCTCACTTCCCTCGGTGTCCACCTTACGAGGCAGCCGTCCCCTTGTTTACTGCCCCGCCTGCATCTTTTTCCCCCTCGGCAACTCCCGCCTCCTTCCACCTCGTGCCTTCCACTCCTACACACGCATAACTCGACGTACGATTCTTGGTGGTTTATATTACATCATAAATGTGATTGATCAGAGCTCAGGCGTCCGGTACTGGGGGTGTAATTGTTGCAATTTCTCTCTTAAATGAGCACCAGCATGAAATATGGCGTCATTTATGAAGTTTCTTGCTGGGCGTTATATCACCGGGGCGTCGTGTGTGGTCAGCCGCCAACAGTACGGGGCTACGACACCCTTCTCTCTCTCTCTGAACACACACTCACTCTCTCTCGCTTTCTTAACACACACACACACAAACACACACACACCCTCTCTCTCAAAACATACACACACACACATATATATATATATATACACATTCTAAACTCATTCTCTCAACTCAACTCTCTTAACACACACACACACACACACACACACAGTCGTTCATCTTTCCCCACCAACAATATGATTTCTCAGAGATTCTCATCTTAATTTATATACCAGCGTCTCTCTCTCTCAGCCCAGTTACTCAAAAGACAACTACCTTACATTACCATTTCCCTGTACAGGTGACTCCGTTTACTCTCAATATCACAAGTAAACTCCTCCTTTATCACCTCACCTGGGTCGGTAAACACACCTGGGCCATCAATCAAGGCGGTGTTTGCTCCTGCCAAAATTTTCGTGTTGAACAGAAGGGTCGTGACTGGCAAACAACTCTGCCAAACTATCTGAGTCAACACTGATATTTATTACACTATACCAAACTTCATTTTAGATTTGATTTCAGTATGTGAGTTTTTTTTTTTGGCTCTTATGGCTTGAGTACGATGAGATCCACTTGAGTACGATGTTTTAATACCTTGAGTACGAGGGGAGCCATTTGAGTACGAGGTTAGCCATTTGAATACGAGGGGAAGCCATTTGAGTACGATGTTTTTCTACCTTGAGTACGAGGGGAGCTATTTGAGTACGAGGTTAGCCATTTGAGTACGAGGTTATCCATTTGAGTACGATGTTTTAATACCTTGAGTACGATGTCTTAACCCCTTTGAGTGCGATTTATTCAGCCAGTGAGCACGACATCAATGTACTCAAGTGGTTAAGTCATCGTATACTCCAGAGAATTCTACAGACGTCTGACGGAGAGGAGGTTAGATTAAGCTTGAGGGGTTTGAACATTACAAATTATGTCTGAACTCACAGTCATGGAACATTGCGGCGTGTGTTGTGGGGGGCGGAAGTGCGATGCCGTGCCGTGGAGAGGGGAGGGGTGGGGAGGTAGGAGAGAGGAGAGGGGTGGGGAGGTAGGAGAGAGGAGGGGGGTGGGGGGTAGGAGAGAGGAGGGGGTGGGGAGGTAGGAGAGAGGAGGGGGTGGGGAGGTAGGAGAGAGGAGGGGGTGGGGAGGTAGGAGAGAAGAGGGGGGTGGGGGGTAGGAGAGAAGAGGGGGTGGGGGGTAGGAGAGAAGAGGGGGTGGGGGGTAGGAGAGAAGAGGGGGTGGGGGGTAGGAGAGAAGAAGGGGGTGGGGGTAGGAGAGAAGAGGGGGGTGGGGGGGTAGGAGAGAAGAGGGGGGTGGGGGGTAGGAGAGAAAAGGGGGTGGGGGTAGGAGAGAAGAGGAGGGTGGGGGTAGGAGAGAAGAGGGGGGTGTGGGGGGTAGGTAGGAAGAGTCAAGGTTGAGGTGACAGGTTGGTTGCGGGGGAGGGGAAAGATGGGCGGAGAAGGTGGGGAGAAGGTGAGGGGAGGGGAAATGTGGGGAGGTGAAGGAGAAGATGCGTTTATGGCCCTCCTACACACCTGTCCTTCATATCTACATTATGTGTAATGTCCAGTCCCACACACCTGTGAGACATGTGACGCCCTTCCCACACACATGTAATTCATGTAACGCCCTTCCCCCACACCTGCACAACATACCTGTAGGTTTGCTAAGTGAACGTGAATAAAACAAGGTAACTTATTAACTGACTGTAATGGGGTAACTGTTATTAAGGTGACTGGGAGACATTTAAAAATATCGTCACATGCAAACACAGTTAAAATGTGGACTCTCTCTCTCTCTCTCTCTCTCTCTCTTATCACCATACTATCACAAACATCATCACTCATCATCACTCTCACCAGCCTCTCGTCACTCACCAAGACACACACACACACACACACACACACACACACGTCTCTCACCAAGTCTTAATGTCATTCTGTACGAGTTACTTCTGGTGACAACTAACATGTGTCTGGCGTCTTTTGGTTGACCACTCACACAGCTAACTCTGACACACTCACACAGCTAACTCTGACACACTCACACAGCTAATTCTGACACACTCACACAGCTAATTCTGACACACTCACACAGCTAATTCTGACACGCTCCCACAGCTAATTCTGACACACTCACACAGCTAATTCTGACACACTCACACAGCCAAATCAGACACACACAGCCAATTCCCACAATTCTAACAAACCCAACCAATTCACCCTAGCCTACACAACTCCCCAAATTAATATCTAAAATAACACTAGAGGTTTGTGAACATTGTGTTGTATGGGCCACTGAGATCCCAACACAGGCAAGAGATGAAGAAATGTAACCGTGAAGTCTACTGTCACGCCAGTGTGTGTGTGTGTGTGTGTGTGTGTGCGTGTGTCAGTTTTCACGACTTCTTTTTGTAGAGAAATTATCGGACGGGACGAGACGAAACGCGGAATGGGACCGACGGACGGGTACAATCGCTATAGTGGTATCCGTGAAGGACATAAAAATCAATAAAAATAATATTAACACAACACACACACACGCACGCACACACACACACACACACACACACACACACGTCACTGGTTATGTAGGTCAGTCAGTCAGTCAGTCGTGTACGTGTTAAGGTCCGTGTGAGTGATGTTCTCATACGAACTGACAGACTACGACTGCGATGAGGCGGCACTGTACCTGAAGGTTAGGATGGGTTAGGTTAGGTTAGGTTGGGTTTAAATAGCATTAGGGTGGTTAATCTTACGGTAAAATAAGCAAGGGTGTCTAATCTTCAGGTGATGTTGTCTTTCTCCTCCCTACTTGTCAAGTTAAGTGACCCATTCTTCAGTTGGGTCAACTGGCCGGCAGCAGTACTCGAACCGGCGACCGTTGGATCAGGTAAGAGTATTATAGCAACTCGGCCACCGGGTAGGTATAATGGTGGGACCAAGGTCAATGTGGGACGGACGGATAGACGGATTAATGGACGGAGGACGGACGGAGAAGGGGTGAATGCGCGGATTGACAGACGGACAGAAGGACGGGAGAAACAGGGCAGTAGGATGGATGGATGGATGGATGGATGGATGGCGGGCAGACGAACGGACGGACGGGCAGAAGGACGGGAGGAACAGCGTGAAGACATAAAAAAATGAGGGAGACATGCAATGTTGACCTTCGCCCCCTGAGAATCAATCAACCAGCAGAACGATAATGTCACCGTGACCTCTGACCTCGTCTCCTAAAACTGACATGAGTCATTTCTACTATGACCTCAATCCTCCCCCGCTCACCCTAAATTTACACACACACACACACACACAGAAGAGGGACTGCAGAATCATGCTCGGCGCAGACTACTCCGGCTACAACAACGCTCTCTCCACCCTGGAAATGCCATCCCTCAGTGACCTTCCACCTCCACGCACTAGCAGGGTTTGGCAGTGGACTACTGCACCATCCTCGTCATCGCCACCTCTTGCCACCGGCAGTCCCCCGCCCACCTAGCGCAGTCCGCCACTACAACAAAATTCAGCCCATAAGAGCCCGCACCATCACATCAATTGTTAAAATAATAAACAGCTCCTGATTTATGTACTGTACAGTCCTGTAAATGTATTGAACATATATTATTATGTCTAAATCACATGTAAGTTTGTATATTTCCAGCCACCGGCTGCAACTCTTATTAATTTACCGTTTATTATTATTATTATTATTATTATTATTATAATTTTTATTATTGCAGTATAATACACTAACTTCTCGTGTGCGTTGGGGGGGGGGGGGGGGGGGGGTGGGGGGGGGGGGGTAAAGCTAGATGAGGGAAAAAATTAAAATATGATATAATTTCAAAACAAGAACTTCTTTACTTTATTTACCTAATGGCCACCCAACTAGAGGTGGCCATGCCGAGGGAAGGAGGTCAGTGGCCTGTGTAGGTCAAGGGATATATTGAAGTTCAGTACCGTCCTTAATTCCACAGCTTGGGGTGGTAGGCTGTTCCGTAGGTCTACCACCATCTGTGCGAAGAAGTATTTCCTTATATTTGTTCTGCATGATAACTTGACAAGCTTGTATAGTTATGTCCGTTCGTGTTGGTGTGAGTGACAAAAACACCCACTAAGGTCGTAGCAACGTCACACACACACACACACCAACACACCTAGGTCGTAGTATAGCAGAGGTAACTAGACCACAAACACAAGAAAAAACACACCCAGGTCGTAGTAGTAGCTGGGTCACTCACTGAACAAACACAACGTAACCATCAACACCTCGCCCCCAAAAAGACAACTTTATGGAGTAAAACGTGAAAACTGGCGTCACGACCCACTTTACCAGCGAGGCCTCCCACACGACGACCCACTTGTCCCACCACCACGTCACCCCCTTCTGCTGGTGGTGGTAGGTGGTGGTACGTAGTGATGAGGGTAGTTGGAGGTGGTACTGATGAGAGTATTGGTAGGTGGTGGTAGGTAATAGTGGTTAGTGGTGATGTGGTGGTAGTAAGTAGTGGTAGGTGGTGGTAGGTAATAGTGGTTAGTGGTGATGGTGGTGGTAGTAAGTAGTGGTAGGTGGTGGTAGGTAATAGTGGTGATGGTGGTGGTAGTAACTAGTGGTAGGTGGTGGTAGGTAATAGTTGTTAGTGGTGATGATGGTGGTAGTAAGTAGTGGTAGGTGGTGGTAGGTAATAGTGGTTAGTGGTGATGGTGGTGGTAGTAAGTAGTGGTAGGTGTGGTAGTTGTCAAGAGAAACGCAGTAATCCTTCTTTAACACTGTTGTCCTAACCTTTTCCCCACTAACCACACCATCACCACCCATCCCTCACCACACCATCACCACCCATTCCTCACCACACCATCATCACCTATACCTCATCACACCACATCCCATCACTCATCACACTATCACCACCCATCTCACATCATCACACACCACCCATCCCTCACTACACCACATCATCACGCACCATCCATCCCTCACCACATTAACCATCACCACCTAACACATCACCACCACCGCCGCCACCACTCATCACTCACACGATATGACCTAAAAAAACCAAGATTCTCAAAGGCCTGTACATACATACATACATACATACATACATGAAGCTTATGTTAATTTAGATTACCTGAGGAATCTCCAACCCCGCTTACTTCACCTTAAGATTAACCACCCTAACACTAGGATGAGGTATAAGGATAAGTTAGGTTAGGTTAGGTTAGGTGTTCCGAAAATTTCACCTTACAACTCTTACTTTAACTTTATATCTTAAAAAAAAAAATAGTTTAGCTTAAGGGAGAGAAACCAAAAATATCTCTTACGAACAGTTGTGAATCAGACCAGACAAACGTGTGCTTGCTCAGGCGCTCTTCTACTCCCCCCCATTACCCTCACCCTCACCCCCCCCATACCCTCACCCCCCCAACCAAGAGTCTTATCAACACCCACCTAAATGAAAACATAAACACCCGTTTTTCTTTCTCACTCTGTTGGTCGTTTCTTTTTCAGAGGTGACGACTGTTTTTTAACTCTCTCTCTCTCCGTTTTCTTTTTTAGGGGAAACTGTCATCTGTTCTTTATCGTTATATTTTTTTCTTATGTCTTGTCACAGATACTTGAGACCTGAAAGACCTAGACGAGACCTGTTAGACCTGGAGGACCTGGCTGACGAGGGGTAGTCGACCTGGTTCTCGTAGAAATAGGTAAAGTAGGTCAAGGTGTGAGGCTCTCGGAGTGTTTAGAGTTAATCCTGCTGATCCTCCTCCCGACGATGACACGACTAGACGATGACGAGGAGACGAGGATGACGATGATGAGGAGACGATGATGACGAGACGAGGGCGACGATGATGAGAGGACGATGATGAGGAGACGAGGACGACGATGATGAGAGGACGACGATGATGAGAGGACGATGATGAGGATGATGACGAGGATGAAGATGATGATGATGATGACTTCACCCTGACGACGATGTGTAATGGAAGATGAGGGGGGGGGGGGGATTTCAGGTCGATTTGCAAAGGAAAATTGTAGAGATTTCAGGATGATTGGAGGGAATTTAAGGATTTATGGGGATTTCAGGAAAACCTGTGGGGATTTCAGAACCTGTGCAGATTTTATGACGACTTGTGGGGCTCGAGGAGGATTTATCATTAAGAGTTTGTGGGGATTTCAGGAGGAATTTAGGGGATTTGTGGGGAATCTGTACACGATAAATTGGGATGGATTAATGAGTTGCAAGTGAGTGACTTAGTCCAACTTGTAAGGATTTTTCAGTGGATTTATGAGAATATATTTCTTGGGATTTTAGTGTGAGAATCAAAGTAGGATTTTTCCAGCAACTTGTGAGGATTTTTGGAGATTTCATGAGGAGATTAAGAGAGCTTGTGAAGTGTCTGTGAGAGAGTACAAAGTGGATTTCTGGATTAACTAAGGGATGCGGATGGGTTGGATAGTGTGGGTGGATGGGCACTGTGGGAGGGTAGGTGGGTGGATAGTGTGGGTGGGTGGGGAGTGTGGGTGGGTGGGCAGTGTAAGTGGGTGGATAGTGTGGGTGGGTGGGGAGTGTGGGTGGGTGGGCAGTGTAAGTGGGTGGATAGTGTGGGTGGATGGGCAGTGTAAGTGGGTGGATAGTGTGGGTGGAAGGATAGTGTGGGTGGGCGGGTAGTATAACTGGGTGGATAGTGTGAATAGGTGGATGTGGTAAGTTAATATATTCACCTTGATCTAGTGAGAACACGGGTTCGATGGACCTTACCTGCCTCCTCCTTCTCCTTCTCTTCCTCCCTCTCCTCTTCCCTCTCCTCTTCCTCTCTTCCTCCTCCCCTTCCTCTTCCCTCTCCTCTCCCTCTCTTCCTCCTCCCCTTCCTTGATGCTCCTTTATTATATTACACAGATTATTACATTATTTATCAAGGTCTCACACTCTTCGACCTGCCTGTGAATATGACGACTCCCCACTCACTTCCATTTACCCCCACTCACTCTCTCTTACTCCTACTCACTTCCACTCATTCCCTCTCACTCCCAGGCTGCTTCTGTACCTCAACGCCGCACTCTTTCCCCTAATCATTACCTACCATTACACTCCCTATTGGTCACCACTCATACAACCCACCTACGAAAATCCACATTATCCACTTAACCCGCATTATCCATCCATCTTAAAAAAAAATCCACACTGTTACCCTACTCACATCATCCACCTGTCTTTTTGTCTTTCATGTATCCTGTCCCTTCCATCTACCCTTCCCATCCTCTTCCACCCCTCATGTACCCTCAACCCTCTCCCTCCCTCTTGCACCCCACCTGTACCCTCCTCCCCCCCCCTCCCTCCACCTGGGTTGTAGACGTTGCTTCTTATAGGAATTTTCATTATCTTTTATGAATCGTAAAAGCAAAAACGAGCTTTTTAATATATCCATTAGAGTTAAGTAGCCACAGCATCTGGGAATTTATAAAGCGAGGTCGAATAGCCGCCTGAAGTTGACGTTACGAGGGATTCTGTAGTCGATAACGTAGGTCGAGGGATTCTGTAGTCGATAAGGTAAGTCGAGTTTCTGGGCGACATATCGACAGGTTGATCGCTGATGCTCGTTCACAACCCGAGTCTTATAGGTTTAAGAATTGATATTTTTTCTCTTAAGTAAGGAAGTAAAAACACCTTAAATTGGTTGATTTCCTTAACTTACGATACAAAAATTCTCAAAAGTTCATACGAGTAAATTTTACCTTAAATTGTCATCAGTAAGACGTATATGATTGACACACTACAAAGGCGAGATAAATCTTTACTTATAGGAAAGTACCTAATTGGTCGACTCACTTGTACGTCGACACAGAGGTGGATTCTCATTGGTTAGTAAGTGATGTGTTTTTCCCAGTGACAAAGTGCCAAGTTACGGAAGATTCTCAGTTTAATTTCGACGATAAATTAAGTCAATCTGTGTGTTGTAGTTCAGTAAGTCAGTTAATTAGATTCCTTCAACAAGTTAGGAAGGGATTTACTTTACGATATCTTGAAGAGTCAACCTTTGTGCTTCAGTTTACGCGAGTCAGTTAAGATACATTCTCATATCTGTACTTAAGAGGAAAATCAAATCTAAGGATATCTGAGAATCCACCTTTGTGTCGTAGTTTAAGTGAGTCGGTCAGTTAGATAAGTCTTCACACTTACGGGGAAAACGAACCTATGCGCTGTTGATCAGGTAACCAGTTAGTAAATACCAGTCAAGATCTTAAGAGAAAAAATAAACTTACGTCCCATTAAAAAAAAAAACAGAACAATTTATATATGATATGAAAAAATCAACAAAACGGTGAGCGCAGGTTGTGGAAGGAGTGGCAATGTTCTCTCAGCAGAGGCACCTTATCTGGCGCCTGGGGCCAGGTACCCCGGTATAAACGTCACGCCCGCGCCATGAGAAGCCGAGCCAGAGTGTTACAAGTGGCCTAAAGATTCCAGTCGATTAATTTTGTCTTGGGCGCGGAGGTGGCGGTGACAGTCCGAGTGCCACTTGACAAGGGCGCTGTCAGCCCCACGTGAGGCTGATGGCGCATGGCCCTCCTACTCCTCCCTCACCCTCTTCCTCCTCCACTCTCCTCCTCCCTCACCCCCCGGCCTCCCCCTCCCCTTCCTCCCCCTCACCCACCAACTCCTCCTCCTCCTTGTCTCCGTCCCCATTACCACCACACTCTTCCTGCTGCTGTACACACACACACACACTCTCTCTCTCTCTCTCTCTCTCTCTCTCTCTCTCTCTCTCTCACTCCCTGTTACTCCCTCTTCTCTCCTCCAACTCTTATCTTTGTTTGCCTCAGTTCTCTTCAACCTTTTATCTTCCTCCCTTCTCTCTCCTTCCTCCCACCTCTACTCTCTCTCTCTCTCTCTCTCTCTCTTCACCACTATCCCCTCCTCACCACCACAATCACCACTCCAACACCCCCTCCTCCTCCTCACCACCACAATCACCACTCCAACACCCCCCTCCTCCTCCTCACCACCACAATCACCACTCCAACACCCCTCCCTCCTCCTCTCCCCCACTATCACCTCTTCCCCCAGCCTCTCTGATATCCTTCACAGGTCCAAGCAAACACCACACCGTCTGGCTGCTCGGTCTGGTCAACCCATAGTCCGCCTTCCTGATCTGACTTGACTGGTGGAAGTTTTTAGCGAGTGAGGGATGTTTATCGTCTCAAGTGAGCTTTAACATAGGTAATGAATAAGTACCGTTTAATTTTGTGTGTTCGTGTTGTAAGAATGGACTCATTTTGTCTAACTAGTAAGACACAGACAGACAGACAGACAGACACATACATATATATATATATACAGTATATACATTCATACATACATACAACACACACGTTTTTACATTCATGTTTTCAGAAATTCCAAGAAAAAAACCATTTCTTTTTTGTCTTCATAAGAATTCTCAGAAAACCAAATTTTTTTCACCCGTAATCAGAGACATTCCGAGAAGACACTTCATTTATCTGACCATTCATAGTCCTACAAAAATTATCAAACACAAACACTTGGCATTTTCTTACGTCACACTCCACTGCACTCGAACAACAACCGATATAAAAAATAACAACAACAATAACAACACCGGCATTAAGAATTAGTAAGACGCCAACAACAATACCAACAATGACAACAACATAACATCAACAGTTACTCTAAAAACAACAACAATAATTACTACAACAACAAATACTACGACTACAACAACAAATACTACGACAACAACAACAATTACTACGACAACAACAACAACAATTTCTACTACAACAACAACGTCAATAACAACAATTACTACAAGAATAATAATATACGTATTCTACAACAATAACAACAATTACTCCAAGAAAAACAACAACAAAATTAAACACAGAGAGTAACTTGGGAATTTATAAATAAATTCCGGACACAAAATTATACAACATCTAGTGATAAATTCTGGCCATGAGTTGTACCCGTAGAAGAGATCTTAATTATAAATAAATTCTTCACTAACTACAGAATTAAAGGTATGAGAATTAATCCATATTATCCTTCTTCTTAAATAATAATAATAATAATAATAATAATAATAATAATAATAATAATTCTTCAGAGGAGGAAATAGAAAGGAGAATGAGAGAAAGAAAGAAAGAAAGGAAAAATGAAAGAAAGAAAAAGGCGAAAAAAAAAAGAGGGAAAAATTAGACAGAAGGAAATAGAGGAAAAATATATAAAATATGGGAAATAGAAAGATACAAAGACAGGAGGGAAGAAAGAAGAAATATAAAAGGAGATATAAACAAAGAGAAAGACAACAAGGAAAAATAGAAAGATAGAGAAAAAAATAAACAAGAAAGAAAATAAAATAAAAAATAAAATTAATAAAGTTGATATGTAAGAAAAAAAAAAACAAGGTCTCCATCACAACGTTGTAAGCAGCCCAAAGTTTTCTAACTCGCCAAAAATCAATTTCCTTTTCCCCTTTTTTCCCCTCTCCGATATCTCCCCTCACTCGCCTTCTCCATGATACCTGGACTCCATTGATCGGTTGGTCATTTTGTTGTGGCGGCAGCCGGACCCCTGGAGGAGGAGGAGGAGGAGGAGGAGGAGAAGGAGGAGGAGAAGGAGGGTAGGGGTGGGGATGAGGGGGGTAGGGGTGGGGATGAGGGGGGTGGAGGTGATGGTGGGGGCGGGTGGAAGAGGTGGAGGTGGAGGAGGTGGAGGAATGAGAAGGAAGAGGATGAATTGGAGGAGGAGGAGGAGTAAGTGAAGATGGAAAGTGGAGGAGAAGAAAGAGGTAAAAGGAAGAGGAGGAGGAGAAGGAGGAGGAGGAGAAGGAAGAGAAAATGAGAGAATTGGGGAGACTGAAGAGAATGGAGACTCGTGAGAGGAAATTGGAGACTGAAGAGAGAGAGAGAGAGAGAGAGAGAGAGAGAGAGACAATCCAGGAGGAGAAAATTGTGGAGAAGAGTGCAAGGATTCTCAGCTCTAGACGACATGTGTTGCCTTGTGATAAAACTCCCCCGGGTACTCTCTCTCTCTCTCTCTCTCTCTCTCTCTCTCTCTCTCTCTCTCTCTTTTATCTTACTCCGTCTCTATTTTACTCTCTCTCTTATCTTACTTTCTCTCTCTCATCTTATCTTACTCTCCGTCCTTCTTTTATCTTATTCTTCTCTCTCTTTCTCTTTTATCTTACCCTTCTCTCTCTCTCTCTCTCTCTCTCTCTGTTCCTCTCCTTCTTTTACTTATATCTTTACCATTATTCCACTATCTTTATTTTTATTCCCTCTCTCCGAATCTCAATCTTTATCTCTATCGATATATTTAAACACCCACACCTGTATTTTATCACTACACCTGAACCCACACCTGTAATTTATCCCTACTCCTGAACCCACACCTGTAATTTATCCCTACTCCTGAACCCACACCTGTAATTTATCACTACACCTGAACCCACACCTGTAATTTATCACTACACCTGAACCCACACCTGTAATTTATCACTACACCTGAAACCACACCTGTATTTTATCACTACACCTGAACCCACACCTGTAATTTATCCCTACTCCTGAACCCACACCTGTAATTTATCACTACACCTGAAACCACACCTGTAATTTTTCACTACACCTGAACCCACACCTGTAATTTATCACTACTTTATACCAGCATCTATTCCCGTGTCGGTATTTCAGAAGAGGCAGTGGGGGGGAGGGGGGCAGTACCCTCCCTTCCTCTTCATCCTCTTTTTCTTTCCTTCCTCTCTCCCTTTCCCTCCCTCACTTCATCCTCTCCTCTCTTCTTTCCTTCTGTCCCGCCCTTTTCCTTTTCTCTTTCTAATTCCATTCCTTCCTCCTGCTTTCCCTAATCCCTCCCGTTCTTTCACCTTCACCTCCCTCTTCCTTCCTCTTTCTCCCTTCCCTTCCACCTTTACCCCCTCTTCCCCCTCCCCCCAGTCAACAAACTGGACCACACTGAAGCTTCAACAAACTCTCGAGGCTCACCATATAAATCCATCAGATTCACTCTCCTTCCCTTCGAGGAGTAAGTGTCTTCCTCAAGGGGACAGTGTCCTCCTCAAGGGGGTAGTGTCCTCCTCAAGGGGGTAGTGTCCTCCTCAAGGGGTAGTGTCCTCCTCAAGGGGCAGGTAGTGTCCCATTGGTGGTGGCTGACAGGAGCAGTTAAAGGACACAGCGGGGAACCCACAATCGCCTTAGGTTTCCCCTCATTATATTTATCCTTTATTTTCTTCCTTATTACTTTCTTTATTTTCCCCTCACTCTTTTTTCCTCACTTTCTCACATTACCCTCACTTTCTCACATTACCCTCACTTTCTTTCATTACCCTCACTTTCTTTCATTACCCTCACTTTCTTTCATTACCCTCACTTTCTTTCATTACCCTCACTTTCTTCATTACCCTCACTTTCTCTCATTACCTCACTTTCTCTCTTTCCTCTCACTTTATTTCCTTTCTTCTTTCTTCCATTTTCTGCTATCCTTCACTCTAAAAATTATATCAACAATCATAAAAAAATATGAAATAATAATCCAGATAATTATACCGTAAATAAATACATCCAAAAATACAAAATTTCTTACAAAAAAATTACAAAAATATACAAAATTACATTAATAATCGAAATGTTGTCAAAATTATACAACACTAACATGAAAATAATTACCAGTGAACAAATTATATCACTTAATTATCATAGTCTTTCAATTAATCTATCATGACTTTATTCTCATGAGTGGTGAGGGAGTGTGGTGAGGGGGTGTGGTGAGGGAGTGAGGTGAGGGGGTGTGGTGAGGGAGTGTGGTGAGGGAGAGAGGCGAGGGAGAGAGGCGAGGGAGTGTGGTGAGGGAGTGTGGTGAGGGAGAGTGGTGAGGGAGAGTGGTGAGGGGGTGAGGTGAGGGAGTGTGGTGAGGGATTGTGGTGAAGGAGTGTGGTGAGGGGGTGTGGTGAGGGAGAGTGGTGAGGGAGAGTGGTGAGGGAGAGTGGTGAGGGAGAGTGGTGAGGGAGAGTGGTGAGGGAGAGTGGTGAGGGATAGTGGTGAGGGAGAGTGGTGAGGAAGAGTGGTGAGGGAGTGTGGTGAGGGAGAGTGGTGAGGGAGAGTTGTGAGGGATAGTAGTGAGGAAGAGTGGTGAGGAAGAGTGGTGAGGGAGTGTGGTGAGGGGGAGTGGTGAAGGGGAGTGGTGAAGGGGAGTGGTGAGGGAGAGTGGTGAGGGAGAGTGGTGAGGGAGAGTTGTGAGGGATAGTAGTGAGGAAGAGTGGTGAGGAAGAGTGGTGAGGGAGTGTGGTGAGGGGGAGTGGTGAAGGGGAGTGGTGAGGGAGAGTGGTGAGGGAGAGTGGTGAGGGAGTGAGGTGAGGGAGAGTGGTGCGCCAATCTAGTGTAGTATAAACTAGTGGGTGGCCAACAACGACCCTCCCTCTCCCCCCTCTCACCTCCCCCCTTCTCACCTCTCCTTCCTTCTCCCTCCTCTCTCTTTTCTCCATCTCCCTTTCTTACTCCTGTCTCTTCCTATATTCTCACTGTCGCTTTTCCTTCTTCCTCCTCATCCTCCCTCTCCATTCCTTCTCCTTCCTCATTTTCTTCCATGACTCCTCTCTCCCTCCCTTTTCTCTCTCTCTCCCCCCTTACACCCCCTCTCTCTCTCTCTCTATCTCTCTCTCTCCCTCCCTTCCCTCTCCCATCTTCCTCATCTTTCTCCCTCCTCCTCATATATTTCTCTCTACCTTCCTCCCGTTCTCCTTCCATCTCCCTTCTCCCCTCCCATCTCCCTTCCCTCCCTTCCTCTATCCATTCTTCTCTCCCTAGTCTCCCCCCTCCCTCCCCCCCCCCTCCCCTCGTGGCCCTTGACAATACCTGGAGGCTATCGATTGGTCACTTACTGGCCTCGCCTCTCACACTCAAGTGAGGGGATGCCGCCGGCAACACCCCCTCCCCTCCCCTCCCTCCCACCACTCACACTCTCTCCTCCTCTTTCTCTCCCCTCACTTTCTCCCCACACTCACTCTCTGTCCCCTCACCCCCCCTCTCTCTGTGTGTGTCCCCTTACTCTTCCCCTCCCCTCACCTTCACTAGTTTACTCACCTCTCTCTTCCCACTTTCTCCCCTCTCCCCAACCAGTTCCTCTCTGTCTGTCTCTCTCTCTCTCTCCCCCCTTCATTTCCCTCTTCTCCACTATTGTCTCTCTTTCCTCCCTTCTCTTATCTCCTTCACTTACGTCTTTCTTTCATTTTTTTCCCTCTTTTTTCCCAGTACTTATCTACCTCTCTCTATTCTTTTCTCTCCTCTTCTCAAGCACTCTTTCTATCCTTCTTCCTTCTCCCCAAACATTCTCTCTCTCTCTCTCTCTCTCTCTCTCTCTCTCCCCAACTAAGGCCCTCTCCATGACGCACTTACCTTGACCCAACAAGACTGATATCGCAAGTCACAGAAACTCAACCTCTGATAGACGGGCGGACGGACGGACGGACGGACGGACGGACGGAGAAGGCGAGATATAAAAAAGAGTCATTTTATACGAAGTTCGTCCGTATGTAGGTCATTAGGAGTGTGTATAAGGGGGGGGGGGTAGTGTGTGTGTACAAGGGAAGAAAGAGTGCGTACAAGGAGGAAAGAGTGCATTAAAGAGTAAGTAAAAAGAAGATTAAAGAGTGTGCAAAAGGGACAAATGAAGAAGAGGAGAGAGACAGTAAGTGATAATAAGATTGATTAGAAGAAAGGAGGAAAGGAGACATTACGCAAATGAAATAAAAATGCGTAAAGTTGCGGAATATTGTTTAAGAAAATAATAGAGCGTAAAAGAGTTTAATATTCCTCGAGGTAATATTGTAAGTGCGTAAAAGAGGAAACGGTTCCAGAATAAAAAATAAAATGCGTTAAAAATCTAGAAATGCGTTGGTGATAAATAAAAATGCGTAAATGATAATTATATTAAAATACATAATATATAATTACAAATCCTTAACATACGTCAGCAAAATATAAACAAAAACTTAAAAATACGCAAAAAAGACAATGCGTAAACTAAACAATGCGTAAAAAAGAGCAAAGGTACAAAAAGAAGTGTCTAAAAAATTACGAAACAGCGTAAAATAATGCTAAAAAGAATGCGTAATAGGGGATTGAAATATTGCGTAAATTAAGCGATGGTGACGTAAGAGTGACACGGCGAGGGGAGGGGGGAGGGAGAGAGAGAGAGAGAGAGAGAGAGAGAGAGAGAGAGAGAGAGAGAGAGAGAGAGAGAGAGAGAGACACCGCCACCCACACTATCCAGAGGTGAGGGCGTAACTGAGTGGGCAGCAGGAGGAGGAGGTGGGACTAGCAGTGGAGAAGGAGTAGGAGGAGAAGGAGGGGTAAGCATGGGAAGAGGAGGAAAGGAAGGAGGGGCTAGCAGGGGAGGAGGGGGGCTAGGTGGCTGGACAAACTCAACAGAAACTTCCAATAAAGATCAAGAAATTCCTAAGCACTTATAGTAACTTACCTCGATGGCGTCTCTTGATACACCTTGTCTGACTGTAACCACACCTATCTCATTAAGGTATAGAAACTCACCTTAAGTCTAATGCCGTGTTTAAAATCTTCAATACTAATTAACGTCACTAAAACTCGGATGGATTATGAGATGAAGTCTATGTAGTGTGCTAAATAAATTACAAAAACAATTCATAATTATTAAGCTGCGGTACAGAAGGAGTAATATACTGTATTAGGGTCAGTACAGTGGGTCAAATCACCCAAATCTCACTGTATTTATTAACGATACGATAATGTATTTTAATTAATTTCTACGTCAATTAAAACAAACCAAAATCATCAATTAACTTATAAAATAAATCATGCAATCAATAACACAAAACAAGACTGTGATGGTGATTTTAACATCAATGACAATTAAAATCATTAAACCTAACTAACTATTTGTACGAAGAAGCATTAACACAGTACAGTAGCTTGTTGTGAGTGAGTTAGGGTAAAGCACACGGCACGGTAATGTATCTGCGAGTCGTTTCATCAGCATAGATGGGTCAGTAAATTTGCTCCTTGCTAGAACACGAGAACACAGCCAAGTGAAAGGATGAATCAAAGTGATTTGTTGACCTTATACAGCGGGCAATTAAATGTAATGAATGTAGGAATAATTCAAGATAATACATCTAGAGGGAATTACTGTTGAATGCATTAAGAAGAGTAAGTAATGAACACATAAGCTACTCACTACACGAGCCGCCTGACCCAAGTTTCCTGTTGTAACCGGGTAGTGGTGGTGAAGGTGGTGGTAGTGGTGGTGGTGGTAGAGATGGTGATTGTGATGGTGGTGGTGGTGAATGTAAAGGTGAAGATGGTAGTGGTGATTGTAGTGTTGTAATGGTGATGGTTGTAGTGTTGGTGGTAGTGGTGATAGTGGTAATAAGAGTGGTGTAGGTAAGTAGCAATAACACCTAACAAACCGGACACAAATCCTTATACCACATTAGACTGCAGGGAAGACAGTTTAAGTAACGTGTCTAATAATATGCAATTTTTTCATTCGGGTTAACAAGGACACAAGGCAGTCTGTTGTCACCCACCACACTCACGTCTGTTCCTTCTTTTATTCGTTTAAGCTGGAGTTGTTTAAGCTGCAGTTGTTTAAGCT
Organism: Homarus gammarus; assembly: GCA_958450375.1. NCBI lineage: Eukaryota > Metazoa > Arthropoda > Malacostraca > Decapoda > Nephropidae > Homarus > Homarus gammarus. Next base: position 2,106,444 of record CAUDMG010002649.1, on the reverse strand, counting down.
GCAGTTGTTTAAGCTGGAATTGTTCAAGCTGGAGTTGTTTAAGCTTGAATTGTTTAAGCTTGAATTGTCTAAGCTTGAATTGTCTAAGCTTGAATTGTCTAAGCTTGAATTGTCTTAGCTGAATTTGTTTAAGCTGGGGGTGTTTATTCTTATTTTACTTCTTCCTCGTTTCCTGCCACTTGTCATCATCATCATCACTATGCCCTTGTCTCGGTATATAGTGGAATAAGGGAGGAAAGATATGAGCAATCCTAGGTGTGTTCTGATCCACTTAAAGCTAATATATTTTTGGTCAGATTAAATGTGTCTGGATCATCTTTGTGCCAGTCAGTGGGAAGGTACACAGTCAAGCAAGTCATTGAGGTGTATGACGAAAGAGAAAGGGTTCAACACATTGCCTTGAAGGATGCCACTCACGACAGCAGCCCAGCCCACGCACACATACACATAGCTACACACACACACTGCCACACACACTACCACACACACTGCTACACACACACACACACAGCTACACACACACACAGCTACACACACACACACTGCCACACACACACACAGGTATACACACTGCCACACACACACAGCCACACACACACAGCTACACACACAGCCAACAAAATCGACATCTTCTTTGGATACACACGAGTATAATTGACTTTGTTTAATCAGTCCGCCTTTCCTGACCTAACTTATTGATGCCTTAGACCAGAGAAATATTTTTGCAAGTGCGGTTTAACCCATATAATAAACCCCCAAGATACAGCTTAAAACTGACGACACACTGAGGAGGTACAGCTTAACACTTCGCTGACTCACATGTAATACACTAACTTAAAACAATGTTATTCTCAGTCACGATAAGAATTTCTGATGACTGAATATAACAAAATCTTAATATACTGTTAAAACAATGTGAGATGTTGGGTTATATTGACACCATATGAGAAATTTTGTCTTCCCCAGTCATTTGTATACATGCCATGAGGTCACCACGGAAGAATCTACCTGAATGATTGGGAACAAATCTAGTGTAAAAGACAGGAGAATGGCTGACCAGTGAGGTGACTAGCCGAGCCTGGCGCCTGTGACGTCAATTATCAGCTGATGAACCATGTGGCCAATCCAAAAGTTTACATCCCCAAACATATTCGTTCCAAGGCTGCAAGTGACGTCATGAGATGGCATCACATACGTCACCAAGAGGTGTGACGTCAGGAGACAAGACCCACCTGGTGATACTGGCACGGGTTGATGATGACCAGGTATGACTACTCTGCAGAGGGGTCAATTAACTACATTACCTGGACAACGCTCACCTCTGCTCCTATTGTCATCTTACCTGTAAAAATAAAAAGGATTTTACTTACTAATTTATGTACAAGTTTGTTTTCGCGTCGAGAGAGAGAGAGAGAGAGAGAGAGAGAGAGAGAGAGAGAGATTTACGTTTCCAGTACTCTATCTTTCCTAAAATGACAAAAAGGTTTATATAATTTTTCGTAGTTTTTATCCCAATAATTACTGTACCATGATGTGTGCATGTCGTATCCAACACTCTCTCTCTCTCTCTCTCTCTCTCTCTCTCTCTCTCTCTCCCACTCCACCTACAGCCTGTCTCCTGCGAGGTACTCTTGCACTCGAGTCGCACTCAACAACCATTTGCACTCAACTCACATTCACCAGCCATCGGTACTTAATACACACTCAACAAAAGCTTGATCTCAAGTTCCACTCAACAGTTGTGTGCATTCGGCTCACACTCAAAGTCATCTGCACAGACTTTTGCACTCAATAGCCTTGCACACCCAAACTACACATGCACCCAATGTATATATGAATGGTATACACATACGTTCACCACATGATTAATCTACCCCATGTACACCCCATAAACACCCATGTACACCCCATAAACACCCATGTACACCTCATAAACACCCATGTACACTTACAAACACCCATGCACATCCCACAAACACCCATGTACACCCATGTACACCCCATAAACACCCATGTACACCCCATGATATGTCCCCGTGTGTGAAGGTGGGTCATGGAGGGGGCGAAGGGGAGGGAAGGAGGGGAGGGAAGGGGGAGGGGAAGGAGGAGAGAAGGGGGAAAGAGGGAAGGAGAGGAAGAAGGGAGGGGGGTGGGGAAGGAGGAAAGGAGGGAGAGAGAAGGAAGAGGGGGAAGGGTAGAAGGAGAGGGGGAAGGGTAGAAGGAGAGGGGGGAGGAGGGGGATGGAGGAGGGAGGGAGGGAGAGGAAAGGGGAGGGAGAGGAAAGGGGAGGAAGAGGAAAGGGGAGGAAGAGAAGGAGGGAGGGAGGGAGGGAGGTGTACAAATTAATGAACGGTTGTACAATCAGGGACACGACGCACCCTGTATGTACCACGACCTGATTAACACCCCCCTCCTCCGTCGCGCACCTCCTTCCCCTCCCTCCCAAATACACCTCCAAAAAACTAGCGACTGGATGGCCCTTCAACCCTCACCTCATCCCCTCCAAAACCTCGACATACAAGGAGTGGTGTTGGGAGGCCGAGAGACACATAGGGTGGAGGTAGGAGGTATAAGCAATGGTCACACTAAGCGGAGGTGCTGTGTTTGGACTCTTATCTAGTACTCCCTAATAACGGGGTTTGGATACGCCCCCTTCTCTTTTCCTCTCTTCCTCTTCGTTACTATGTTTCATTATTCCGTCTATTTTTCTTTCTGTCTACATGTCTGTCTGTCTGTCTATCTTGTCTTGTCTCTCCGTTTATAATTCGAAGTATTTTGTAATTTTTTCATTTCATATAATATTTTCTTTAAATTCATTCTTTAATATCTTCCTTTCATTTGGATTTCTCTCTCATTATTCTTAATTTGTCTGTTTATTTCTCTGTGTGTATGTTCGTCAGTCTGTTTGAATAATTTATCACAATTCGTTAAATTTTTTTTCGTATCTGAGTTTATTCCTATTTACTATATTTTCGTTTCTGTTATTATTATATTTTCTCTCTCTCTCTCTCTCTCTCTCTCTCTCTCTCTCTCTCTCTCTCTCTGGATGTTAATTTGTGCGTTTGTCTAACTGTCGTGTTTATTTTCTCTTCTCTGAGTTTATTAATGTTCGTTATTTCTCTCTTTTGTTTGCCTATTCTTAATCAATCACCAAGTTATTTTATTGTCACTATTATGTTCAATAACGATGGAAGTTCAATAAGTGAGGCAGGTGACCAGGTGAGCACAGGTAAAAAGTCCGTCTTGTGACAACTGTTCTATGATTGGCTGACGAAGATATAGGTATACACGCCCCCCCCCCCCTAAAAAAAAGGTATCTTTACCATCTGTGTGAGACAGCGGCAGAAACATTTTGATGACCCTACCGAGACAACAGGAGTCACGGTGTTTATTTTGAAATTCATAGGATAGTTTTGGTGTGTGTGTATGTGTGTGTGTGTGTGTGTGTGTGTGCGTGTGTGTGTGTGTACATCGTAATTCATAGTCATCCCCCAATAGGGTAACTGTATATGTAGGTCACCACACACAGGAGCTGAGTTACACAAGGTCATCTGGGCTCAGGAAATTGGGTCATTATTTGGTCATTATTGTCAAAGTATCTAACTAAAACCTGAATATGATAACAATTATTTTTTTTTTTTACGAGGAAATGTTGCAAGTTATGAGGAGCATCAACCAGCTGTGTCACCCTCATCATCTTACATCGGCGTGTGAAAGGGTCCAAAACTTTACTGGTGGACCCGGGACTAACTCTCTCTCTTAACTTACTACTTCAAGGTTGTCTTTCCTATACCACATAATGAGACCAAATGATTCACCTTCAACTACCTTCAGTAATGTGTAAGGGGACGTAATTAATCTCTTCCTCAATCTTGTATTAAAAAAACTGAAGTGTCATAACTCATCAAGTGCTAGGTCACGTTGTCATGTGAGGTCAAGGCGGTCCCGTAAGGTCAAGTCGGTTATCTAGTGTCACTGCTTGACCTTATTATGACCAAGGTTTAGAGATTTTTTTTTACACCTTGATTATGAATTAATTAATCCCACATTACCACAGCCTTCACTCACATGTGCCCGAGTGATTACAGTAACTAGTACACTCAGCTACTCGTCCTCAAGGGACCAGTAACACTCTACCAGTCTCGGTTATCCGCTGTTCCTTCACGGCCGTAACATATTAACTAGTGCTCCTGGTACCCGGGAAAATATACACGGCCTATGAAAATACTTCTCAGTGCTACTTTGGTCCAGGTGGTAAAAGTATATATATCTTGTAAATTAAATAACAACACGCAGTTTAGTCTCCCTGTGTGTGTTAATTTTAATATCCGTTTCAGACTTTCTTTGTAAAATAAACAACACTATCCTATATTATTTCCTATTAAGAGTAAACCACTGTTATTTACTACACCATCGTTATTTAAAGATAAGAATAACATTTATCTTCTGGTTCATATCTCAATTTTCCTTATTTACACTTTTAAATCAATGACTCGTCAAATATTCGCAAAATTTGGTCATTTATTTATCAGGACTACCACAATATGGAGTGTAAATCTCTCTCTCTTTTTCCTCTTTTGTTTAATTTTCAGGTCAATTTTTCTTTTTGTTTCTAATGTGTATCCGGACTTGTACAAAGAACCACTGATACCATCTACATGACACATAACCTAACCTGACTCACTCACTCTCGTAAGAATTAATTACTGTCAGTTTTCCTCATTCCTCTCATAAAAGAACTAAAACTAAAATCTAAATAAATGAAAAGATAAAAAAACCCAGAAAACATTAAGAAATATATATAAAAAAAAAGATAAAAACAGTAACAAAATATAAATAAACATGAGAAAAAAATAATAATAGACTCGTATACAACTAACAGGTAACAGATGCGCCCAGGTAAGCATTCACACACACACACTACCTGTCACCTGTCCTAATTAGCTATCTGGGTATATTTCTTTATTTTTATTTACATATACAACACCTCCCTACTTCCCCCTCTCCCCCCTCTCAAACATATTCCTTCCCACCTCCACTCTCTCCCCCAATCCACCCCCCCCCCCCCCCACACATACACTCCCTCTCCCCACCACTTTTTTTTCTCCACCCCACACACTGCCCCTAACACACACACTGCCCCTAACACACACACACACACACACACACACACACATCCCTCCACAAACACATCCTCTACTACCCATCCCATCACCCCTTCCGTTACAGCTGTGCGACTTGTACCGGACATGTATGCCTCATCATCCAGTTATCTTTACAGCCAACAATGTCCTAATCTTACACTATGTCCCCATGTCCCTAACACCTGTTCGTCTTTAGTCTGACCTTTATCACCTGTAATTAATAAGGTCCTCCCTCAGGTGTCCACTTTGCTAGTCCTTCAGGTGTGTAATAATAATAATAATAATAATAATAATAATAATAATAATAATAATAGCATTGATTTGTTGACAATTTTTATAATGGTTAGGACTGGGCTGTTCTTATATCGATTAGTACGTGTGTGTGTGTATGTGTGTGTGTGTGTGTGTGTGTGTGTGTGTGTGTAAAATCAAATAACACATCATAAAAACACATCAGTAAACTCAACAAAATCACTAACAACAACAACAAACACACAAAACGACACCAATACACACACACAAGCCGTCAACAACAACACAACAACCACCATCACCAACCAACCAAACAAACAAACGAACAAACAAACAAAAATAATACTTTGGACAGGGAGTGAAAAAAAAAATATATATTGTCCAATTAAAAATATTCGTAAACGCAGCAAAAAAATACAAGTGAATAATGGGCGGCGTGTTCCCTTCTCTATTCATCATTCATATTTATTTATTCATACCTTCATTTATACATTGTTGTGGCAACCCGTTCCTCACCCCCTGACACTGCTAAACACTGAAATACACTATGCAATACACTGTGCTCATAATACACTGTCTGTATGGGTGTCGGTAATACAATGAAATACACTGTCTGTAAATTCTATGCCCATACACTGATATACTATATATTTTATACTGTTTGTAGATAAGTTTATGATACACTGAAAAACACACTGTCAGCTAATGTTTAACGTCAGCTAAAGTTTAACATTAGCTAAAATCTAATGTCAGCTAAAGCCTACAGAAACATCAGTTAATAGTCTAACATCATTTAATGTTTAACGGCAGCTAAAACGAGATGCAAAAGCTCTAAACATCAGCTAACACGATAATCCTTAGAGTTAGCTGAGACATTCAAGAATAAGCTAAGGCCTGACACTCCCTACACAGCTAAGTTGGTGTTTACTCTCAGCTTATGTGAATAATAGATAGATTTTAGTTTAGACAGGTGGGTTAAATAGGTGGGTTAAACAGGTGAGTTAGACAGGTGGGTTAAACAGGTGGGTTAGACAGGTAGGTTAGACAGGTAAGTTATATAGGTGGGTTAGACAGGTAGGCTAGACAGGTGGGTTAGACAGGTAGGTTAGACAGGTAAGTTATATAGGTGGGTTAGACAGGTAAGTTATATAGGTGGGTTAGACAGATAGGTTAGACATGTGGGTTAGACAGGTAGGTTAGACAGGTAAGTTATATAGGTGGGTTAGACAGGTAAGTTATATAGGTGGGTTAGACAGGTGGGTTATATAGGTGGGTTAGACAGGTGGGTTAAACAAGTAAAAAGTTCCCGGAATATAATTGATGGAGAGTTTAGAATCAGCTTAGTACTGTTCTCAGGGTTAAAACTACGTCAGCTAAACGTTAAATAAGCTACAAAGTTAACCCGGATCAGCTAAGGTTAAAATACAAAGTTAACACGAGTCTGCTGCGGTTAAAATACAAAGCTAACCCGGCTCAGCTACTGTTAAAATACAAAGTTAACACGAGTCGGCTAAGGTTAAAATACAAAGTTAACCCGGTTCTGATAGGGTTAAAATACTCAAATATATATAACATAAAAAATTAACCACATTATCCACAAAATAGAAACATCTGGTTAATAACACAAAACTTTAACATAAACTAACATTATCAAAAAATTATTAACATTAACCAATAATAACAGAATAATTGCCTCCAGGTTAATTACTACCTATACACTTTACATAATTATGAACATTGGTTAATATACTCAACTAATTACTGACGTGAAATTTATATTAACAGATGAATCAGTAATGGGGGAGGGGAGGAGGAGGGGGGAGGGAGGGGACGAGGTGGGAGGGAGGAGAGTAGGAGGAAGGGGGGGGGGAGAGAGAGGGGGAGGAGGGAGGGGGGTGAGGCATTATTATTAGCTACGAGTATATGTTAGGTCATAAATCTCCCGTAATGGCTCAGGTCAGAGGTCATTCGGGGTCAACATTTAGGATTGGTTTTATGTGTTAGGGAAATACAGACAATGATTAGCGAATCCTTACAATGATGATATAAAACACCTACATCGTTCTTTTCTGGATTAGCTGATCAATTGGGGTCTATTTTGCCTTGAATACTAATCCTAACTGACTGATTGAAATGATTGACTGGAGTGATTGACTGCTGATTGACTTGACTGATTGACTGAAATAATTGACTGAAATGGCTGACTGAGTGACTGACTATTGACTTGACTGATTAATTTGACTGACTGATTGACCTACAAGTTTGAATTGACTGATTTGACTGACTAAATTTCTCGTATGGCGAAAAAAAATGTAAGGAAGTGCACAATAAACTAGCCCTAGACCCTGTGTTAAGTGGGGTAGATTTTAAAATAAAAACTGACGACGATGACTACGACGATGACTAAGACAACGACTAGAACAACGACTACGACGATGACAAAGACGGCGACTATGACGATGACTAACTATACAAAAGTAAGTAAAGCGTACGTGAGGAAATTAGACAGAGATATGGTCAACAGGAAACCAACAGTGACGTTCACCTTCCTTCCGTTCATTCTCCCCCTCTGTTAACGGAACCGTACTCAGTAACAAAACTACAGATATTTAAGAAGCAACAGAACAACACCTCTGTTTTTTTTCCTCAGCTAGAGATGAATTTTATAGAACATGAAGACATCAGTACACACATAGAGGGGAGTTGGTATGACGGGATGCAACACAGGTGAGGCGAACTAACATAAAATCTTCCCGCTCGACACTCACACAACACACGTATAAACATTCACAACACTACCACCACTACTACCACGATTACCACCGCTACTTCAACACTACCACCACTACTACCACGATTACCACCGCTACCACAACACTACCACCACTACTACCACGATTACTACCGCTACCACAACACTACCACCACTACTACCACGATTAACACCGCTACCACAACACTACCAGCACCATTACCACGATTAACACCGCTACCACCACTACCAGCACCATTACCACTATTACTACTACCAATATCAATACCCACAACCACCACAATTACTACCACTACCTACATCATTAATATCACCATCACTTCCACCACATCTACTGCCACTATCATCACCTCAAATGCACAACCATCATCAGTACTCCATCACCAACACAACACCATCACCAGCCTCCACCACACAGCCATCACCAACACACCACGAACACACCACCATCACCAACACACCACCATCACCAACACACCACCATCACCAACACACCACCATCACCAACACGAGGGGGGAGGAGGGGGAGAGGAGGAGGAGGGGGGAGAGGAGGAGGGGGGGAGAGGAGGAGATGGGATATACCCTTCTTAAATATGTACCTGAGCAGGAGAGACAGTACACTATACTGTACAGGTGTGCTCGGGTGCGGGAAGGGGGAGGGGCAGGGGGAGGAGGGGAGGGGCAGGGGGAGGAGGGGCGGGGAAGGGGAAGTAGAACCCGGGGGAAGGGAAGGGGCAGAGGTAAAAAGGTGGTGGTGGGGGGGGGGGGGTAGATGAGGGAGCGTTAATCATGCTTCACCTCACTTATCAATAAGGTAATAATCTCGTCTTGCAGTAAATACATCGAGGAGTAGGCGCCCCCTCCCACCCCTCCACCATGCTAAAAGGTAGACTGAAAGGTAACACACTGTCGCATTTTGCTCGTTCGTACACCTGGAAATACCACAAAACACCTCTATCTCAAACCCGTACATCTAATTGAGTGTAGCAGAGGAACAGGTGCACCATGGAGGGGTCAACTTATTCACAGCAGACTCAGGAAGTTTAGGGTGAATGAAACAAAGAACAATGGTGTGGGTACTTCATTCACTTACTCGGGTGAAGAACTCGGCACCAAAAGTTGAGTGAATGAAGGAAGAAAAAAGGTGTGGTGTATTGGGTACTTGTGTCAGACTGGGCAGATAAGTGTCAGTGAGGGATCTGGGGAGGTCACTGTTAGCTGGCCGCGGTACACTCATCCTCCTGTCACTATAAGTAACCTGCCGACACAATCCATGGCCCCTTCAGCCACTTCTTGTGTCCTTTTTTTCACAGGAGTCAAAGAAGGCAAGCATGAACTCCACAAGCTTCCCTGTTGGGCGCTGTAAACGCTTTGATGCTTCGCCTTGCACAGGATGCAAGGAGGTGCCCAATAAACTAGCCACCGTGCGGGGCAAATCTGAATACAAATCTGAGAAAGGGAGAAGGAGGAGGGGGGGGGTGGGGGGTTAGGGGTAGGTTTTACCATTGTTGGACAAAGTTGGCGGTAAGATGAGAGGGAGGGGGAGAGGGACGAGGGGGAGGGGATGTATATATAGCCTTAGTTGTCAACCATTCACAACAATACCGGGAAAGGTTAGGTCGGGTTGAGTTAGGTTAGGTCGTCTAAAATTACCCATAGTTAAGAGGTTACGAAAAATTCTAAAATTACAATGGACATAACTTACAATACCTTCACTCAATATGGAAAAGATGATTTCTAACGTACATACAGCCTAATGCATCGTAATATCTCCAGAAAATACGTAACACACACACACACACACACCAAAACTCAACTTACATTAAAGCTGGATTCGACTATTCTTGTCTCACGCTACTGTAACACATGACTCAGGGGGGATATTTATAAGACAGATATTTCAGAAGGAATAGCACGACAATGTAGACGGTAGTGTTGAATTGAGACAGACACACACACACGAGGCGAGGCACCATACCGTCTACAGTCACTCTACATACTGATGATTTAGTGGTGAAAATAATCTCAACAGAAGGACGGCATCATGTCAACAGTGGAGACGGCCAATACAACAGGGATTACAGGGAGAAGACATATTAACAGAAGGACAGAATCACGTCAACGGTAAAGACAATCGACATAACAGGGATTAACGGAAGAGAACTTTTCAACAGTCAGAGCAACGGAAACTAACGGAAGAAGGGAGGCATGTTAACAAACCCCTCTCTCAGCATGCCAAGGGTAGGGGGTGTTGGGAGGGGGTAAGGGGGTGACAAGTGGGAGGGGGTAAGAAGGGTGTGGAGTGGTAGGGGGGGAACACACACACACACACACCACGCCATTCTTATTCGTCTTTCTCTCAAGCAACACAATAAATCCTGGCCACGCTTGTATCTAAATGCTAACATCCAACTTATACCGCTTGCTCGCCGCCTCCTCGTCCTCTGCTGACGGCCATCACTCGTGTGTGTGTGTGTGTGCGTGTGTGCGTGTGTGTGTGTAATAATTAACGGTTTATTGAAAGAACGTGGTAAGCTAAAGGGGTGAAAATATACAGTGAACATAGATGATAAAAGTTAAATAATTATGAGATGAGTTACTTGATTGAGGAATAATACACACATCAGAGGAGGAGGAAGAAGAAGGAGGAGGAGGAGGAGGAGGAGGAAAAAGGAGGAGGAGGAGGAGGAGGTGTCTTGTCGCCCCTTTTACAAGAAGAAGAAGAAGAACCTTTATCAACTCTTTATTACATCTACTCTCCAACCTAAGAAAAGAGGGTTAGTGAGTAAGACAAGGTGAGGGGGAGGGGGGGAGAGGAAGATGGGGAGTAAGATGGAAAAACTCCCCCCCCCCCCCCCCACACACACACACACTCCTAAAATATCATCTCCCTCATTCTCCATTCTCCAAACCTAACGAAAAGATCTGACGAGTGGCGATCAACACCCCCCCAAGCAAGCATTAATCCCACCCACACTAGACGCAGAAGAAGGCGACGGAGGAGACCAGGCAAATTCTCACCTCTTTTGTCGGTGTAATTTATCCGCCAACACATGTGACATTATCAAAGCTGAGAGGACTGGTGCAAGGAGGTGTTATCACGCAGGAGGGAGGGGGAGACGGGTGGGGGGGGGGGGGTCTAGTTGATTTAGGCTGTATATATTCAGTAGATAAAATATGATAAGATGGCGTAGGACCTCAGTAGATAAAATTTGATAAGATGGCGTAGGACCTCTTAGTGCCTGACGATGATGCTTAACGTTTTGTTTATCTGTGACTTAGTGTGAGACTCGAAGGGGGAAGGGGAAGGAAGGGGGGAAGGAAGGGGGTAAGGGGAGGAGGAGGGGAGAGGGTAATTTCTCTCACACTAGAACGAGATAAAAGTGAGACTGGTGTGTACTGTATATATATATAAAGTGTTCCGTACTGATGACCGATTGTATGACCGTCAGTATACTTAAAAAAAAAAGTAACAATGACGACTGATGTATTATTGACATATATGAAGTGTAAATTCTGTATGTGTGTATTTTGGTTTGGTTGAATACGAACGTAAAATTATTATAATATATTCGAGTGTTGTAACATGGGATTCTTACTGCGTATCTTCAACCTCTGGTATAAGGCGACACACACACACACACACACACACTACTCCATCTGGCGGCAACACTCGTAACTAATCCCAAATTTAATCACCCTCGCTAAGTATTATCATGACCTAATCGTATTAATGATGTAGGAAAAAGAACCTTATCCATAGACTGCAATTACCTTTCTATAGGTGAATATTAGGGCAGCATTAAGTGAAGGTAAAAGATGATAGGACCTTAATTTCCCATCCAACCCCCTTTACTTCACCCCCCCCCTTTCTTCTCCGTCCCCCCCCCCTCTCCCCCTACCCCGACCACAAACACCTGCTGCTGCTGCTAGTGACACATCTAAAGGGTCAATATCGCTGTTATGATTGGTCGAGAGGCTAATCGAATGAGTGACGTCATAGTTTATTTATAACCTCCCCGAGCATCTTGTGCTGTTGAGACGTGAGTGTGAGTGTGTGTGTGTGTGAGTGTGTGTGAGTGTGTGCGTGTGTGTGTGTAAGCATCAAGGGCCAACACGACAACAACACAATGCGGTCAAAAGACACAACTGATACAGAGACGAGTGGAAAAACACACATCCCTAAAGCCTTCTTCACGTTGGCGCACCTCCCTGGTCCTAATGACACGCTGCGCTATAACATAGTGAAGGAGGAGACCATTACCACCTACTAAAACCACCTAGGGCTCCATCACAGTGTGGGGGGGGGGCGGCGGTCATCAATGGTAGTTACTGAATGGAGGTGTGATACTGTACTTGTGAAATGGAAAGGTGAGGTAGGTGAGAGTTGGTAGATGTGAGGGATGGTGGGAAGGGTGGAAAAGGGGGAGAGGGGGGAGGGGAAAGAAGAGGAAATGAAAGGAGAGAGAGAGAGAGAGAGAGAGAGAGAGAGAGAGAGAGAGAGAATTGTATAATAATAACACTATTAATTTAGGATTTACTAAAAAGCACAGCGGCCAGAGGTTGAATATATACAAAGGACGAAAAAAGCTGACAGAAAGGAGTCAGGCAGTGAACATAGAGATTATATATGAATCACTGAAGAGACATGTAGTTGTATGCCTGCTTCAGTGGTGTGTGTGTGTGCTCCTACAGTCGCTCATGTGTACAAATGCACCTTCATCAACTCCCGTCGCCACCACTCGTCACCTGGCAACAGGATACAAACATATTGCTCAATGGGTCAGCTGATCACTACCAGCTGACTGACTATCTCTTCACAGGACGATCAAGGTCATCCCGTAGCGTGTTGCTCTTCCTCCTAGAAAAAACAAGAGCCACCCCCACCTGCGGTAAACATCTTATCCACGTCACATTCTCTTCTTCAGCTGTCTGTGTTCTGAGGGAGACAGAGAGAGACAGAGACAGAGAGAGAGGTAGTTATGTGTATACTTTGTGCGTGTATGAGGACAGTCATACGCCAGGTTGTATCGTTGTATTATGTGAGACGCACCGAGACGCCATTGCACAGATTGTATACACCGGGAGATACTGGTGTGCTAAGAGACCCAAGAGTGTATATACCGGGAGTGACTGGTGTACTAAGAGACCCAAGAGTGTGTATACCGGGAGTGACTGTTGTACTAAGAGACCCAGAGTGTATATACCGGGAGCTACTGGTGTACTGAGACCCAGAGTGTATATACCAATTGGTTGGTAATGTGTTGTGCCAAGCCTGACCTGCCCTGAGTCACTTGCTGCAACACACACACACTCAGATGCATGCTCTCTCTCTCTCTCTCTCTCTCTCTCTCTCTCTCTCTCTCTCTCTCTACGTTTATTTTCCCTGTCGTTCTGTCTGTATTACGTATACCATTTTTATTCATCTCCGTGTCTGTCTGTCTGTGTGTCTGTCTGTCTGTCTGTCTGTCTGTCTGCCTGTCTTCTTGTTGGTACACCGTTTTTTTTAATGGGTGAATCGCTCTCGTGTGTTAATCTATATTTTTGTTCGTTTCTTCCTGTGTGTGTGTGAGAGGGGGGGGGGGAGGGAGAGTCAAAATGAATAAAAGGTCAATTCCCCTCACTTACCTATATCCCCTCATTTAACTTCTCCCCTTCACTTAAATACTTCCCCTCACCTACCATCACCTCCCTCACATCCTCCATCAAACGTCCAATTCACCTGTTTCCCCTCATTTGCCTCGTAATTTACTCATTATCTCCCCTCACCTATCTTGTTTCATCGCCAATTCATCTAATTTCCCCTCACATATCCTATCTACCTATTCTCCATACATCCCCCCCTCATTATGTCTCTCCTCATCTGTCCCCTCTTCCTTGCCTCACCCACACACGGTACAGACAAATATCTCCCCTCCTTCACCTCCCCCTCCTTCACCTCCCCTCCTTCACCTCCCCTCCAGTTGTCTTCTCCTCTTCTCTTTCTTCCCGTCTCTTCCTCTACCCTCAGCAGGTGTCACCAATCCCCTCACCTTCCCCCCTATGCTCGGTAGGTGTCATTGGGTGTCACGACACACACCATCTGGCACCCAGCTGATGCCACTCTAGCTCTCACCTGACACCTTCTACTCCCAGGTGAAGGTGTAGCCTGTCTGTCTGTCTGTCTGTAAAGCACTACTGTCTGTTTGTCTGCCTCTGTCTTTCTCTCTCTCTCTCTCTGAAGCACTACAGACAGACAGACAGATAGACAGACAGACAGACAGACAGACATTTCTCACCGTTGTAGAACCACCATCACCTGTCAGGATCAACACAATGCAAGCTGTGATGCGGGCCACCAGTTGAGACGTTGCACAAGGCTGACCCCTCAAGTGAACACAACTGACCGGGGACACTGGCTGAAGGTATGACAGTACTCAGTCTGACAGTCAACAGTTAAACCTTGTGTCTGACATGCCTGGGACAGTTAACAGTCAACTTATGCTCGAGACAGTCTACACTTAAGAAAACCAATATCTGTTTTTATTTTTTATATGATTTTCCTGTCACTTAAAATCAGTTCTTCTCTGTCTGTCTGTCTGTCTGTTTGTCTCTCAGTACAGGTCCTCGTCACTTGCCCCCATTCATCTCTTTATATAAGACTAATTCACTGTACGGACACGTCACTACACGTCGTCTAGGAGGTGGTGTTGTCATGACGATATAACACCACACTCACCATCGTAACACACTTACCATAACACCACACTCACTATCACAACACCACACTCACCATCACAACACCACACTCACCATCACAACACCACACTCACCATCACAACACCACATTTAAGGATCAGCGAACGATGAATGAAAAATAAAAAGCCTCCCACGCCTTCTTCCCTTATTCCACACCCCACCTCCCCCCTCCCTACACCCCACCCCCTCCTCCATTGTACCCCCACACCTCCTCTCTTATACACTGACACATCCCCTCTCCCCTATACCCCCGCCTTCCCTTATACACCACGCCCTACCTTATACCCCACTCCCTCCCTCATACACCCACACATCCCCTCTCCCCTATACCCCCGCCCTCCCTTATACACCACGCCCTACCTTATACCCCACTCCCTCCCTCATACACCCACACATCCCCTCTCCCCTATACCCCCGCCCTCCCTTATACACCACGCCCTACCTTATACCCCACTCCCTCCCTCATACACCCACACATCCCCTCTCCCCTATACCCCCGCCCTCCCTTATACACCACGCCCTACCTTTTACCCCACTCCCTCCCTCATACACCCACACATCCCCTCTCTTATATCCCACGCTCCCCTACCTCCCTACAAGGATCTCCTCACTCTCCTCCAACTACTATTACACGAAAAACACAAAAAATAAACAAATGCTCAGCCTCCGGGATAGACAGGTGACTCCGGGACAAATAAGAAGGTGTAAAAAGATCTGTTCCTTGATGGGCAGGCAGGAAGGCTAGAGGGAAGAGCTCAAGAGTCCCTCTGTTTTCTTTGTCAATAAAATCATAAGTCTTCAAACTGTTGTGGGCGGTAGGAAGGAGACTTTGGGATTAGTTTAAACGCTGGGGATTATCTTAAAGACTCTGGGATTATCTTAAAGACTCTGGGGATTATCTTACAGACTCTGGGGATTATCTTACAGACTCTGGGGATTAGCGTAAAGACTCTGGGGATTAGCTTCAAGACTCTGGGATTAGCTTAAAAACTCTGGGATTAGCTTAAACTCTAGGATTATCTTGGGAAGTTTGCGAGGTAGTGAAATGACTATCTGTGTGTCTATCAGTCTGCCTGTCTGTCTGTCCTCATCATCATCCTGAGAAATATAACAAAACAACTCAACCACACCAGCACTGTATCCGCCCAGGCGTCGTGAAAGAATTATGTTGGATATATAATTTCTGATTCACTTCCACCCATCGAAACATTATATTAGCAGGGGGGGGTGAGAAAGGGGAGGAGGAAAGGGGAAGGTGATGAGGGGAGGGGGGAAGGGGAGAAGATGGGAAGGGGTGAGGGAGAGAAGGGGGAGGTCGTGGTTGTGGAACTATAGGTATGGAGAGACTATGAGACTACAGACTGTTAAAATATCATGCCCAACCACATCTCAGGAATTACCATAACTAACTACGTTCCAGGTAAAATCTCTCCAGCACTTCATTAACCACAACATCAACACATTTAAAAACAACACTTCATTAACCACGACAGCAACACATAGAGGAGCAGCTCATTAACTAACTCGTCAGAATTCCTTCCTTCACCCATCAAAGCGACACAACAAAAGTGAACAACAAAATACATCTTTAATGGGCCGTGAATCTGTTTACAGCGCCTTAGAGAAGTTTTAAAGTATCTGAACCTATGTGAGGAAGTGTGTGTGTGTGTTTGTGTGTGTTTGTTTGTGTGTGTGTGTATGTGTGTGTGTGTGTGTACTAAGAAGGATAAGAATAGTACTGTAGTATGTTCAATGCACACCGCTCCTCACTTCACGCCAGACACGGAATAAGGGAGGAAATGAGGGAGGGAATGAGGGAGGGACTAAAGAAGAGAATGAGAGGGGATGAGAGGTACTGAGGGGGGAATGAGGGAGAGAATGAGGGGGATGAAGGGGGGATGAGGTGAGATGAGGGGGGCATGATGTGATTGGGAGTAAGGGAGGGACTGAGGGAGAGAATGAGGGGGATGAAGGGGGATGAAGGGGGATGAGGGAGGGACTCGGGTGGGTGTGAGTTTAAAATGAAAGATAACTTAATCATATATTGAGTCGAGTATTCTGTTGACATTATCTTGAACTGCCATAAGTGTATTCTGAACAGCACGGGGTTTTGATCAGATTACACAGGTGGGCAGAAGGACAGGTGAGGGGAGGGGGGTGAGGGGCGGGGGTGAGGGGGGGCGAGGTAGTAAGGCGCGACACCCCCTCACCTGGGTTGGGTTGGGGGAGGGGGGGATCGTGGAGCCGGGCGGAGGTGACATCAAGTTTATCTGGAGCGGAGAGAGATTAAGAAGAAAAAACAAGATGGAGAGGAGGAGATGAGGGGGTAAACAATGGAAGAGAGAGAGAGAGAGAGAGAGAGAGAGAGAGAGAGAGAGAGAGAGAGAGAGAGAGAGAGAGAGAGAGAGGCGTGACTAGTGTCGTCAATCGTATGGATAAAAACTCAACACAGTGACGCAGGTGGGAGGGAGGGAGGGAGGGAGGGATCATCATCTTGTGGTACATCCTTTGTTTTTGTGGTGTTTACGTGAATACCTGTGTTGAAGGGAGGGAGGAAGTGAAAAGGAGGGAGGAGGGAAGAAAAGACGAGAAGGAGAAAGGAGAGAAGGAAGAGGGGGTAGATGGTAGGAGAAGCATAATGTAGGTAGTGGTAGGGGAAGAAGGTTCAGGTAGTTGGTAGGTGGTGGGGGTGGTAGGTGGTGGGGGTGGTAGGTGGTGGGGGTGGTAGGTGGTGGGGGGTGGTAGGTGGTGGGGGGTGGTAGGTGGTGGGGGGTGGTAGGTGGTGGTAGGTGGGAGAGGTAGGAGGGAGAGGTGGTGGGGGGTGGTAGGTGGTGGGTGGTGATAGGTGGGAGAGGTAGGAGGGAGAGGTGGTGGGGAGGGGAAGGTGGAGAGTGGTAGGTTGGGGGGAGTGGCACGATGGGGGAGGTGGTAACTGGGGGGTGGTAGGGGGTGCCACAGGAGGATGGGGGTAACACGGGCCCATGATAATCGTGCCCATTAATGTACTCGTAATCCCCACTACACCCCTATGTTTATGTCACCTGGGCGGGGGCAAGGAGTGGGGGTGAAGCGGAGGGTGAGGTGAGGCGAGGCAGGGTGTGAGGTGGGGTGGGACGGGTGGTGTTGGGTAGGGCGGGTGGGGTGGGGCGGGGTGGGGTGGGGTGGGGCGGGTGGGGTGGGGTGGGGTGGGGCGGGGTGGGGTGGGGTGGGGTGGGGCGGGGTGGGGTGGGTGGGGTGGGTGGGGTGTGGGGCTTAATCATCAACCCAACTCCGTCTCGCTTCATTAACATAATTTATGATACATTTTCTTCCTCGTTTTGGACTTTGCTACCAATGAGACGTCTGACGGGGATGTCTGTCTCCCTCATTCTCTGTCTACCTGTCATTTCGTGCCAAGAGACGGAAGTGAGGAAATTTGTCAAGGGGGCGGGCACCCAAATGGCACTGTATCTCAGCGTTATTGTGGTGTGGCACTGTCGCCTGCCCGGGTGAGTCTCGGTGGCACTTTGAAGTGAGGTTTGCTACACTGACTTGCTTCGTTGGTCCTCTTCCGGTGTGTGTGTGTGTGTGTGTTTGTAATAATACGAACGATTTATTTTACATATACAACACCCATAGGCTGTGTGTGTGTGGGGGGGGGGGGGTCTTTGTGTATGCGTTTATGTCAGAAACACACACATACACTTGTTTTGTTGAGGAAGCTTGAGTGTGATGTAGGCAGTGTGTGTAACTACGCCTTCTCCACTTGCCCCCCCCCCCCTCCCCAGTTTACTTACAATACTCTAAATGTCAGTGTGTGTTAGTGGAGACACGCATGACCTCTCCCTAACTCGTCACACAGCTGATGATATCCGTGTGTGTGTATATATAACACACACACACACACACTCCACAAACTTGATCTAGCGTTGTAACTCTCTTACTTAACTCTTAAAGCTCTTGACACTCTTAACAACAACTTTCTTTAAGCTCTTGTCAGGGAGAGAAGTAAACATTAAGATAACTACAGGAAAACGTTCAGAGTAACACGCATAATTACTCTTATCATCATTTAGTACATCAAAATACATAAAACAAAAAATTTAATAACCTGTTGTAGTCTAAAATGTTTCCATGACGAACTGATACTCTTTCGTGGTCCATGAACTGCGTAAATTAGTAATATAATAATAATAATAATAATAATAATAATAATAATAATAATAATAATAAGGCCTATATATCTTATTAAATACCTAGTACAATACTAAAACCACAAGATACTCTATATCCTTCAATAAACCTTCTAGGATAAGTTTAAGATGACGTGGGTAATTGGTTGTGTTGTGGTACTTAAAAAAAAAAATACTTCCCTCGTGTGCACTAATCATCCTTCAGTCAAGTCAGGAGAGTGGTGGATTGCAGTGACTAAACGTGATGAAATATTTGTAATCTACTCCACTGTGTCACCCTGTACAGCCATCCTTTCTCACCCGCCTGTACCCCCACCTCCTTCTGTACCTCCACATCCTACAACCATCCTTCTTCTGTACCTCCACATCCTACAACCATCCTCCCCCTCTCCCCCTATACCTCCACATCCTTGTGTTCATCCTACTTATCGCCCCTTACGCATCCTGTTCACAGCTGTTGGTGCCTACACACATACACACGAGGTAGCATCCTGGTACCCCTCCTTCCCCCCCTCTTACTGATCCTCCTCCTGCAGGTGTTATACCTTGACACAACAGCTGACGAGGGCCTTTACAGCTCGACCAAGCTAGTCTGGAGCCTAGAGGACACGTCACCTGACTGGGGAACACGTCACCTGTCTGGGGAACACGTCACCTGCCCGCGCCGCAACACACCATTACTTGTTTACACACGTCAGCAGCCACCAGGGACAGGAGGGGGAGGGGGAACTGACGTATCTGACGACGGATCTTTTTTTGTTTCGCCCCCGATCTAAGGTAGAGGGCAGACGGAAGTTATGGCGTCTAGCGGAGGTGTAACATAACAAACCACAGTCTCAGGGCATCACAACGCTAACCTTACACACAGAGACGCCCCTTCAGTAGCCGGATTACAGGTTTTAGAAGTCCTCAGGTGTTGAGACTCGAGTGGGATTGATTATGTGTCAGTAGCAAGGTGTTACCAGGTGTTATTGGCACTCCACTCACCTCTCTCTCTCTCTCTCTCTCTCTCTCTCTCTCTTTCACTTCCCGTTTGCCTGGTGACTCAAGACTCCATCTCAACACATGTTACTCTCACTTGACCTAACCTAACCTAACCTCTCACATGTTTATCACTTCTCTTATCTAGGTTTATTAGATGTAGCAAAACCTCAGATATTCGCAACGATCACATGTTAAAAAAAAAACAAACAGCGAACGTCAGGCCATCAACTAAAGCCATGGCAGATAAGACTTTAAAACACCACATATATCATACCTCTACCTGATTGGCTGGAGGCAAGGTACACGTTCAAATTTGAAAGACATCCTCTCTGAACATGAATAAAGAGCCTCCCAGCCAGCCAATGATAATACTTTTGGTAGTCATCCTTGAATGTCATAGGCTGCGGTCAAATAACCTCTCCTCTTATCTGTGACGACCATCCCGATCGGTGTAAGAACTCTGACAAAACAACGACAATTTTTCGTTCGAGTGACGACACTTCAATAACAACACACTGGCCAGTTTCATCCCTCGCCGCCACCACCTGAGAGAGAGAGAGAGAGAGAGAGAGAGAGAGAGAGAGAGAGAGAGAGTCATGACACACGTACAGACATTACAACAGAGTAGGTCAATCCGCTGTGTTGTTCTACTATCGTCTTGTGTACATAACCTTACAGCAAAAGGTGATGACACGGGAGTAAAGATAACTCTCTCTCTCTCTCTCTCTCTCTCTCTCTCTCTCTCTCCGGGTCTCCGTGGGAAGTCTTTCATGTGTAAGGAAAGTTTGTCCTACACAGAGTGATTCTTTGTTGTGTCTACACTACACCCAAGACAGGTGAGGTTACTGACACACACACACACACACACACACACACACACACACACACACGGTATTATTTTACTTCCCGTTCACTATCTCGTGGACATCTCTAACTTCTTCCCTCTCCCTTCCTTCTCTCTCCCCTCCTTCTCTCACTCCCTTCTTCCCTCTCCCCTCCTTCTCTCCCTCCCTTCTTCCCTCTCCCCTCCTCTCACTCCCTTCTTCCCTCTCCCCCTCCCTCTCTCACCTGGGGTGAGGTCATTGTGTTCAAGGAATTATATAATTGTCTTTAAGGGATTGAATCATCGTACTCAAGGTGTTAAGTCATCGTACTCAAGGTGTTAAATCATCGTACTCAAGGGGTTAATGGCCACAACAAGATCAATCCCCTTCAAATTCAGGAATTAATGTCAAGTTACAGCAACCAGATTACATAAACCAAGACGTTACAGTATAGCTTAACACCTCCTCTTGTCTTTACTGAATACAGACAGACTTAAAATCTCCTGACCAACCGCTTAATACTCCTGATGGTGATGTGGTGGTGATGATGGTGATGAGACCTGTGTATGAATTCAGTCAGTCAGTCAGTCAGTCAGTCAGTCAGTAAATTTTAATTAGATTTTGTTAGGTAGTTAAGTTTGTTTGTTTATTTATTTATTCATTTATTTTTAACTTCATTTAGGTTAGTTAAGTGGTTTATAAGTTGTAAATAAAGTAGTGTGTGACGTCAATAAGTAGCGTAAAGTGTAAAGGTGAAAGTAAAAAAAAGTAACGAAATAAGTAAAGTAAAGATAATAAAAGTAACGTTATAAGTACATTAATAAGTAATTCTGAAAGGTAATAAGTAAGATGAAAATAATAAAGTAGTGTGTGTGTGTGTGTGTGAGCATTTAGTAGCACCAAACCTCCTCCAGCACCGCCAGGTTGACTCACCAGGAGGTCACATCACTGACTGGTGACGCACGACAGGTCATCAACCAGTCACAACACCTCCACGGCCACCCTGCCAAGTAAGTGTGTGTGTGTGTGTGTGTGTGTATGTGTGTGTGTGAAGAGTTGGTTCAACAAGAAGTTTTAAAAGAATCCGCTGTTGACAGATTAACGCCCATGTCCAAGAAACTTCAACCACTATCCACCACCCCTCCTCACCCAGAAGTTGCCTCAGGTCTGGCTAGCCCTCAAGAAGAAACACAACGAATAGACCCCTTAGAACTAGAACGAGCTAGGTTCGAGTTCCAAATCAAAATGAAAGAACTCGAGTTGGAACAGGCCAAGTTGGAGCAGGAGGCCAAGTTGGACCCTGAAGAAAGGAGGGAACAGGCCAAGTTGGAACAGGCCAACTTGGAGGCCAAGTTGGACCATGAAGAAAGGATGGAACAGGCCAGGTTGGAACAGGCCAAGTTGGTGCAGGCGGTTAAACTGAAAGAACTACAGGTGAGAGAGACAGAAGTCACTTTAACATCGGAGTTTAAATCAAAGGAAGTGGCATTAAAAGAGAAACTCGCTGCTTTTAACCCTGCTACTGCTTCTTCCCTTGTTCCCGGGTTTGATGAATCCGATATGGACGGGTCATTTAGGACTTTTGAGAAAATAGCCGCGAAGAATGAGTGGCCAAAGGACCAGTGGGTGTCAGTGTTAGTTCCTAAATTATATGGTAAGGCTCGTAGAGTTTATAACTGTTTAGACCAGACTGATGACTATGATAACGTAAAAAAGAATATCCTCACCTCTTATGCTATCACGCCAGATGGATACCGGCAGAAGTTTCGTAAACTAACCAAACCATTTTCACACACATTTGTTGAGTTTGCTCAAGAAAAGCTTAGGTTTTTTAAGAAGTGGTTAGAGGCTACAGAGACCTCCACATTTCAGGATTTGTTAAATTTGGTAGTCCTGGAGGAGTGGAAAAGCAAGATACCATTTCACATCTTGAAGCATGTGGAGGAGCGTGGAGAGGTTAATTTAGGGCGTGCTGCTGAGCTGGCTGATGCGTATGCTTTGTTGGTGGAGTCACTGGGCAGTAGAGAACGTGGTACTTCCCGACTTGTTAGGTCTTCCTCTGATGATAACCTTGGGGGCGTGAGTGGTAGGTCGAAAGGTCCCACACCTACTCCCCCCGATGCAACTAAGCTTACTTGTTCTTACTGTAAAAAACCAGGCCATACGATCCAGACTTGTAAACACCCAAAGTGTCGAATTGCTAAAAGTAGTTTCCTGGATCCCAAATCCAAACCAATAGCAACCACCAATGTGGAAAGGCCCCATCAGGATCTATTCTCTTCATTCACCTATGAGGGAAAAATTTCAATCATAGAGGGGTCTCGTTCTTTCCCTATTCGTATACTACGTGATACGGGCGCAGCACAATCTATCCTCCTGTTTAACGTCATTCCTGATATATCTACCGCATTTACAAATGAGAGTGTTCTAATTTCAGATCTCTCGTCCCATTCTTCCTATCCTTTAGCTAAAGTGCACCTCCAATGTCCCTTGATTACTGGGGAAGTGCAAATAGCCATTAGGAAAGATCCAATGCCTGTGTGCGGCATTCATTTATTATTGGGTAATGACTTGGTAGGAGATCTAGTGGTTCCTAACATAAAGACAGTCGACTCTCCCTTACCTGTCAACTCCACCACTGACCTTAAAGAAACTATTCCTCATCTTTTCCCATCTTGTGCTGTCACCCGGTCGCAGAGTGTGCGAAATGGGCCCTCTTCATCTAAAACCACCTCTAATATCTTAGTGCCCACAGAAGATCTGTACAATAAGACCATTAGTAAGGATGAGCTCATTTCAGCCCAACAATCTGATCCATCTTTGTTCAACCAGGTGATGAAAGACCTCAGTGTGGACCATTGTACATCTTCGGCTTACCACCCACCGTCCCAAGGTTGCTTGGAACGGTTCCATGACCACTTTCAAATCAATGCTAATAAACTATCTCCTCTCAACTATATAGTCCATACTCCTGATCGCAGAAAAGATTCACAACTTGTTCACATTAATCTCATGAAACTTTACCATTCCAGGCAGTCAGAGGAAGACATCCCAGAGGCTGTAAGCCTACCTGTATTGCATACGGTTTTGTCAGGGCCGGAGCCGGAGACAGATGACATGGACCTATTGGAGAATTTAGACTTCCCTCTACCTAAAGAGAACCCTGCTAACAGTCACATACTCAACAATTTGGATGAGTATTTTTCTGTTCTGAATCCATCTCAAGCAAAAGATCTCACTAAGTTATTATCAACATTTCCTAAAGTCACGTCAGACCTCCCAGGGTTTTGCAATATACTTAAACATGATATTAAGCTAATCTCAGATGATGTACAACCCATTAGGCAATCAGCATATCGACTAAATCCACAAAAAAAAGAGATCATGAAAAAGGAGGTAGACTTCTTGTTAAAACATAACTTAGCTGAGCCTAGTACCTCCCCCTGGGCTTCACCTTGCCTTCTCATTCCAAAACCCGATGGCACCTTTCGTTTCTGTACAGATTATCGTAAAGTGAACCAGGTCACTGTCTCTGACTCCTACCCTTTACCTTTGATTGAAGATATAATAGACAGCATAGGCTGTGCCCAATTTATCAGTACCATAGACCTGTTGAAAGGATATTATCAAGTAGGACTCACGGATAGGGCAAAAATAATCTCGGCATTTATAACTCCATTTGGTCTTTTTCAATATTTAGTTATGGCGTTTGGCTTTTCTAATGCTCCGGCCACATTCCAGAGGGCCATAAACTACCTTATTCAAGACCTAGGTGGGACGTTCGCCTACCTGGATGACCTGGTGGTGGTGTCGGACAGCTGGGACGAACATCTGGTGCGTTTGGAGATACTGTTTGCACGACTGCAAGAGACTGGATTCACCATAAACCTGGCTAAATCTGCTTTTGGCCGGGCCTCGGTGACTTACCTGGGACATATCGTTGGGCATGGTATGGTGAGACCCAAGGACGCAAACGTTGAAGCCATCTTGTCCTTCCCCACTCCAAGGACGAGGAAGGAACTCATGCGCTTCCTGGGGATGTGCGGCTACTACCGTCGGTTCTGCAGTAACTTCTCCAGCGTGGCCGGACCCCTCACAGACCTTACCAGTTCTGCGGTCCCTTACATCTGGAACCAGAATTGCGACCAGTCTTTCCACCGCCTCAAAGCCTTCCTTGCCTCTAAGCCTGTAGTCCACCCCCCTGACTACACCTTGCCCTTCCATCTGCAAATCGACGCTAGTGGTGTCGGAGTGGGGGCTGTGCTCCTACAACCCGACCCAACCACTGATGTCCTTCACCCTGTGGCATATTACTCCGCCAAGTTGAAAAAACATCAGACCAACTACTCGACCATAGAGAAGGAGGCCCTGGCTCTGGTGTTGGCAATAAAGAAGTTTGAATGTTACCTCCAGTCTTGCCCACAAACAACCCTGGTCTTCACCGACCATAACCCACTCACGTTCATCCAAACCAACAAGACCTCCAACCAGCGAATCCTCCGCTGGGCTCTCCTCACCCAGCCCTATAATCTACAAGTCCGGCACATAAAGGGGGTGGAAAACCTGATTGCAGACTCCTTATCCCGAGCTCCAGTGGAAATGTAGCAGCTACTCTCCAGACGCACCAGGTGATCACCTCCTTCGCGCCCGCGCTACGAAGGTCTTTGGAGGGGGGGTGTGTTACGAACCCCTCCACCGATTGTCTTCATCTACCTACCCAGCACCACGAGCAACGCCATCTAGGGACGAAACACGAGTATGGCTCGTCTTAGTTACCACTCCCGGGTTTCCCTTCTCCATATCCTGGTTGTTGCGTCACTTCCGCCTCAGTCTACTTTGTCAGCTCCAATTCGAGGAGAGGACACACTTCACTCTGGGAAGCGACCACAGGATCACCTATCCTGGAAACCTACGGCACAGTGACTATTTACCGTCTTCTACCATACTCAGCCTTGCCCGTCAGCCATCTCAGCTCCTCACTTAAGTATTTGTAATCTTGTATTGCCTCTCCCCACTCCACATTGCTTCACTATTGTTCTATGTTTTATTACTATGTATATACTGTTCGTGTTTAGGTTAAGTTTGGTTAAGGGTAGTTTATAAGCTGAATATTTTGTTAAGGAATTTATGGTACTTTATTATATACAACGAAAACTCGCATCCTTTGTCTACCCTTTTTTTAGTCCGATTGTCTTTGTTTTTTTTTTGTTGTTACCTGTTGGGATCTGGGTAGACGTATAACTATATTCTAAATCCCCAACTCGTAACAATAAGCATCTCTACCTCACGTGTACACAAGCCTACAGGTATACACAAACTCAGGTGTACATACAAGTGTACGTATACACATCGTCCGAATATTGTTTTTTTAGGACAAACTTCAACCTGAACGGCCGAGCGCTCGCCCTGAGCAGATTAACCCACAGGGCGAGATATAGCTTCACCACCACCACCATCACCACCGGCTGAACATCTAATACAAGGTTAAATCTTCTTTAATGTGCGGTGAACGTGAGGTGATACTCTATAACACAAGATCTGGGGCAGGGCTTGGGGCTGAGGTAGGATGGGGGATAGGGCAGGACTGGGACTAAGGTAGATTGGGGGTTAGGACAGGACTGGGGGCTAGGGGATGGCTAGGGCAGGGGCTGGAGGCTAGGGCAGGACTGGAGGCTAGGGCAGGGCTGGGGCTGAGGCAGGCTGGGGACTAGCTGGGGGATAGATCAGGACTGAGGGCTAAAGCAGGGCTGGGGGCTAGGGTAGGGGCTGGATTAGACAGGGTTGAGACAGGGACACGACAGTGGGATGCGATTGATAGGGCTGGAGCAGAGCTAAGGGGCTGAAGGCAGGGTCAAAGCTAAGGGCTGGGGTGGGGCGGGACGACGGGCAGGAGGCTGGAGTGGGGCTATAGCAGGTGTCTCTGGTGTCATGGCGTCAACACGTTTCCGATCTCTGTTGTTTTTTCATTTTATCTTTCCGGACTGTCGGGTTATCTCGGCATCTCCTTCCGAATGAGAGACTTAGCGGAAAGCTCTTACATCTCTCTTCTACTGACTCCACCAGGTGGCACTCTGGTCCACGTCTCTATCAGTGACACGTCTACTAACTCCGCCAGGTGGCACTCTGGTCGTATTGTACTACCGTCCACACCAGGCACTTAGGCTCTGTATTTAACCTTAACGCTTGGCACTTTGAACTATCCTGAGAGACAAGCGAAATGCGGGAGTCACGTGGAGGAACTACCGGGAAAAGTTTTGACCAAATGCTGAAAACGGAGCTAAAACTAGACAGAGCAGAGTACCGAGGGATCGTCACCATGGATGCCAAACTACGACAGACAGACAGACAGACAGACACCATTATGAGGGACCAAGAAGGTGTGATCAAGATATTACCACGACCACAGTGCCCAACGACAAGTTTGCCTGACCTCACTGATGCAGGATTTCCGTGCGAGGGATGTCTCTTCTTTTGTAGCGTCTAGATATATTCATAATAGCGAAGACAACACTTTCGATTTTGTAAATTTGCAGAGTAGGAGACCAGCGCACCTGTACTGTTGTATCTGTCACCCGGATTATATCTAAATCAAGTGGCAGGTAAGATGCCATAAGTCTCCAGGTGGAAGTGAAGTGTGCTGTGTGGTGCACGTGTGTCAAGGTGACGGCCACCACCACCACCACCTGTACTGCCTCACCACCGGCCACACTTTACAAGTTACCGGCGCGCAGTGTTAAAACGAACCATTAGGTCTGGCTAGCACGTCACACACTATCATGACCACACCTGGCCCACACCTGGCCTTGGTACTACTGGGTGACTCCTGTATGGTCAAGGTGTCCCAGTTACGATTAATTCCAACTCCAGCAAACCTTTAGTTGTAGACTGATTATAACAGGTGAATTTTGTTAAAATGACACCTTGTAGCCCCACCTGGCCCTCACAATATAGTATAACCTGGTCCTGAGGGTTTGGTTGTAGTCCCCTGGCGAGAGCTACACCTGTTCTCGTCACCCACTAACCCCCGTCTCCTGGCAGCTGTGGGAGAGAGCTTCACCTGTCCCCCGTCACCTGTGGGAGAGAGCTTCACCTGTCCCCGTCATCCACTAGCCCCCGTCACCTGTGGGGGAGAGCTTCACCTGTCCCCCGTCACCTGTGGGAGAGAGCTTCACCTGCCCCCGTCACCTGTGGGGGAGAGCTTCACCTGTCCCCCGTCACCAGCTGGAGGAATCCTTGCCTCAATCACTGTCATTAACACAAATTCCATCGCCTTCTTACCACGTAATTGATGGTTGAATATCTCCCTGATTAACGTCGACATCAATACGTATCAAGAAGGCTGAAAATATGAACAGGTGGGAGGGAGGGAGGGGAGAAAGAGAGGGAGAGGGAGAAAGAGAGGGAGGAAGGTAGGAGATAACAAGCGCAGTCATCAGTGATCTATATGGTTCAGTAATTAGCTATACAACTTTGGACCAACTTAACGAATCTCCTTCATAACACGGATTTATTATTATGACACTCTAGTCTAAACTGAACGGGTACTGAAGTGGCACTATCCTTAATACCATAGAGAACTGGCCAATAGAATCACTGTATATGATGGCACTCCTTAATGGCATACTAACACTAGAATCACCGTGGCACTCTACCTACTTCAGAGTCTAACTACCCAGCGATCAACAGAAACAGTTCACATTAATGGCTACACATCTAACAACCTCCCCTTAATTACCTAAGAGAATCACAATGGCACTGAATCTCTTGTAAATCCTCTTAATAAACAGAGGCATGGTGGCACTCTAGTTAGTATGTTAAAGACGCGAGAAACTCTGCTCATACTGGCACTCTGTTCTTATTAGCCAATGGACAATACGTATAATTATTACTACACAACAAACATAAATTTTCTGACCTCTTATATCTTAACCTAACCTAACCTAAGCTAAGCTGACCTAATCTAAGCTGACCTAATCTAAGCTAACCTAACCTAACCTAACCTAACCTAACCATCATGTCTGTTACTAATAATAACATCTGCACGAATTTTGACAGTC
>CAUDMG010002649.1:2035000-2075000 GCA_958450375.1 Homarus gammarus | reverse complement strand
CGATTCTTCAGGTGATCCGAAACTCGTGATGATTGTAAACAAGTTAGTGACGACACAGAGGAATTACGATCAGGACTCATAATTGGTTTCAGGCAGCGAGGAGGAGGAGGAAGAAGAGGAAGAGGAGGGGGAAGGAGAAGGAGGAAGGGGAAGAAGGAGAAGACGAGGAGGAGAAGGTGAAGGAGGTGAGGGGAGGAGAAGGAGGTGGAGGGAAGGGGACAGGAGAAGGGAGGGGGTAGGAGAAGGAAGAGAGGGAAGGAGGAGGAGGAGAGGGGGGGAGAAGGGGAGGGGGAGGGGAAGGAGGAGGATGGAGGAGGAAGAGGACAAGGTGGAGTCAGCAGCGCGTGTGATGGAGTCTAGTGTGGTCAGGTCAGGTCAATCATCATCCGTAAGCGTGGTGATGATGTGGATGATGATGATGGTGACCTTTTAAGTAATGAAGGCAGCCTGAAGTGTATTGTAAGTGAGTTATTTAAGTGAACGTAAAGATATAAAGCTATATTACTATGTGTAAGTGAGTGAAAAGTGAGTTAGGAGGAATAAGTATATTTCAATAGACTTTTTTATTTATGTGATTTAGAAAACAAAATAAGATGCTGTAGGCCTATCTTTGACTATAGAGACATTCGACCTAAGCGTTGCAATGTCACCTTAATATTGTTTTCTAATGTTCTTCAATCTCTCTCTCTCTCTCTCACACACACACACACACACACACACACCTACACTTTACACTATAATCTATACACGTACTAATGAAGGTAAATAAACTCCCCAACTGTTCA
The DNA here is from genome assembly GCA_958450375.1 of Homarus gammarus. NCBI lineage: Eukaryota > Metazoa > Arthropoda > Malacostraca > Decapoda > Nephropidae > Homarus > Homarus gammarus. The sequence continues at coordinate 2,074,215 of CAUDMG010002649.1, read as the reverse complement.
ATAGTAACCGCTAGTTGAGGATGTGAGTAAAAGACTTTTGATGTTAATGAATAAAGTGGCAGCTAACGACCATTAGAGAAGCACCGTGCTAACTACCCGCCAGCTGGTGAGGCTTAATTATGTCACTAATTCTCAACTTAACCATCAAGGACTACGTGTGTGTGTGTGTGTGTGTGGAGCATACCATAAGCAGTATGTGTAAAGGCAGGTATACATAGGAGAATATGTATATATAAATTACATATTGTTAAGAATCTCATGAAAATTACGTACCCCACCATAAACCACCTGAAGTTTAGACACCCAAGACTATACTCTGGGTGCTAAGTCTTCAAACGACCTCCTCCTCCCCCCCCCAAAAAAAAATAGTTTATTAATACAGTATAGTTACAAAATATACACACGAATACAGTTATATACACAATTAGTTTATTAATATATCTAGTTACCCAAAATACAGACGAATACATAGAGAGTTTATAAAGAAAAATATCCAGTGTAAATAATAATAATAATTAACGGTTTATTGAAAAAGTCGTGATGATTCGGTTATAAGGAAAACAAAACAAAATTAAGAGTCATCCATTTCCTTCATAGTCAGAATGGATTGAGTTGGACTGAATTTGTTCATACAGAAATTTCACAATTTATTTCACGTTTAGTTTAGTCTTATTAATGTCTTGTCCGCAGAATAGACATAATAAGAGAGTAGACATAATAGTAGTCATTATGAGAGTAGACAGAGAGTTATACTGTCTGGCGGGTAAGATGAGACAGTTCTTACATGTTGAGTGGGAGTTGGTGTTGATGGCTGACCGTCTTGAGGAGCTGACCGTCTTGAGGAGCTGACCGTCTGTCTGTTTACCTAGCGCTTAAGTGAGAATTACCTACAAGTGACCATATTCACGTCTGATACTTAAGGTGGACCCTTCACTAGCGCTCAAGTGGTATCTATAAAGGAGCCGTATTCAGTGATCATTTGTGTGTGTGGGTAGTTAATATATGGCCACATTAACGAGACTCAAGCGGAAGTTACCTTTAACTGGTTATAATCAACTAGCACTTAAGCGGGAATTATAAAAGGGTAATTAAATTTATCTAATGGCTAAGCGGTTGTTATTAACAGAGAAACCAGTCTCAGACACCGCTCAAGCGTTAATTAAATAAGAACAAAAAGAGGAATAACTTAAACTAGTGCTCAAGCGGGTCCCAGTAATGAAGAACCCGTATTCTAATTAAGAAGGCGACTGTAGTAAGCGCTGGAGCGTGAGTGTCTGGTCATGACGTCACCTGGGGTAGGGGGGGGCGGTGGCGATAGTGTTGTTAAGGCGATAGGCTATTAGGTTGAGAGAGAGAGAGAGAGAGAGAGAGAGAGAGAGAGAGAGAGAGAGAGAGAGAGTTGTCGTCACTTGCTGCTCAATTAACCGTCATTACGAGCGGGTGTTAGGCAGTGGTGTATAAAGACTAGTTAGTGTACACTGATGTCGACCGCCCAGCACTGCGGTAATTCTTAATGAGTTAAATTATACAGTGACCAGCCTACAGTGACAACCCCCAAGCTGGTACATAATGATTTAGTCTTCTCTTACCATTAATTCTTACAAGTTTTGTGAGAGAGAGAGAGAGAGAGAGAGAGAGAGAGAGAGAGAGAGAGAGATAAAAATAGAAAATAAAATTGATAAAAAAGAATGAACAAGTGAAAAAGAAGAGAGAGAGAGAGAGAGAGAGAGAGAGAGAGAGAGAGAGAGAGAGAGAGAGAGAGAGATGATCCTGAACACGACCAATACAAAATATTACAGTCCACACAAACGCTATATACCCACATCAAACCATTACAAAATAAATAAATAAATAAATACCAAAATCAAATAACTTCTTACGGTTACTTAACTATTTTTTATATAATTAATTTTGTACTTTATAATTAATTAAGGATATAATTAATTAATTTTTTTTATCAACATTCACTTCCTGATGTCCAATCCTCCATATATAGTCAAATATATTTTAGGGGTGAGGGGGTGGGGGTGAGGGGGGGTGAGGTGGGTGAGGGGGGTGAGAGAGAGAGAGAGAGGGAGAGAGAGAGAGAGAGAGAGAGAGAGAGAGAGAGAGAGAGAGAGAGAGAGAGAGAGAGAGAGAGAGAGAGAGAGAGAGAGGCACAGGAATTAACTAAAGTGCTTATATGTGGACAAAATACAACCCACATACATTGTTGTTTAGTTAAGAGATTAATGCAAATGAGACCCAAAATAAATTGTTTATATATATACTTTAATTTGGGAGTGTATACGTTTTATGAGTCTGTTCTTATAATATAGTGCGTATATATGTGGCTGGGTGTTATATATGTGGCTGGGTGTTATATATATGACTGGGTATAGTTTAATATGTGTAATAGTATACCTGTTATATAGCCCTGGTTACCGTGAGTCTCCCTTTTTTTTGCTTCTCCTCCCCTCCCCATGATATCCTCCCCTCCCCCATTTCCTGTTATCCTCCCCCTCCCCTTATCAACCCCTCCTCTACCTCTGTCCTCTCCCCTACCACAATCCTCCTCTCCTCCCCTTGTCCTTCTCTCTCCTACCTCTGTTCTCCCCTCCCCCTGTCCTCCCCCCACCCCCACTTCACCCCCATATCTTTCCCCCCACACATATACCGGGTGGGCGCAACTTGATGTCAGAAGTCATCTAATTGAATGGATGGGGAGCTAAGGTAATGAGGGTAGGTCAGGGTAGGTCAGGGCGCATCAGGGTAGGTTATGAGAGGTCAAGGTAGGCCAGGATAGGTTATGATAGGTTAAGGCTGTTCAGGATAAGTCATCGTAGGTCAGGATAGGTCAAGATACATCATGGAAGGTCAGGATAATTCAAGGTGCGTCAGGGTAGGTCAGGTTAGGGTAGGTGAAAATAGGTCAATCAAGATGAGCCAGAGTTTGACATGGTTATCCTCTCTAAGGGACATTTTTCTTCGTGACTTTTCCCGGCGGTAGACACGTCCGCTGTGTTGTGGCGTGACTGTCATATCCACCTGCACCCTGACACACACACACACACACACACACACACACACACACACATAGACACACACACTAATAATAATAATAATAATAATAATAATAATAATAATAATTTAACGGTTAGGATTCAAAGGGGAGGAACAGTGTCTAAGACGGAGCTAAAATTAACGGGAAGTAATGCAATACTAACAGAAAAATCACGGACGCTAACGGTAAAATAAATGAAAACTTACAGAAAAATCAAGGAAGCTATCGAAAAAATTACTGAACAAAATAAAAAAAATCAATGAAGGTAACGGTAAACTAACTGAAAATAACGGTAAACTAACGGAAAATAACGGCAAACCGACCAGACAACTTGAATACAACACAGGTGCGTCTCGTCCACTCACACCTTCCAATAAACAGGTAGGCGTAAGGTCATAACACCTGATCTGACTGTGAACCTTTCCAGTATATCGTGTTATATTAATATAGGAATATACCTCACAGCATATCGCGGCGATAAGACCGTCTGTACCACATTATATCGCACGACCTACCACTATCTACCACTACACTACATGACCTACCACCATTATACACAACCTACCACTATTGTAAAAGACCTACTACCATTCTACACGACCTACCATCTCTCTACACTACCTACCACCATTCTACACGACCTACCATCTCTCTACACTACCTACCACCATTCTACACGACCTACCATCTCTCTACACTACCTACCATCTCTCTACACTACCTACCACCATTCTACACGACCTACCATCTCTCTACAACGACCTACCACCATTCTACACGACCTACCATCTCTCTACATGACCTACCACCATTCACCACGGCCTACCTTAACTCTACATAACCTACCATCACAACCATGATTTAACACCATTCTACACAACCATCAACCAAAACTCGTAATAATTCACCTCACAAGCAAAACTCAGAGGCACAAATCCCCGACAAAATCAAACATATGGAATTAAAACACAAACAAGAGAGAGAGGAGAGAGAGAGAGAGAGAGAGAGAGAGAGAGAGAAGGTCCAGGTCAATCCCCCCACTCATCAAGCATAACGGTCCACTCACTCACTCACTCATCAAGCATAACGTGTTGTGTTTATCCAGACCAAACCCTGACTGTTATTTTGATGTCGACTGCTTTTTTTTTTTTTTTTTCAACCTCGCTTGCATCACCACTTCAACGATTTCTTCCCCAAAAATCTAAAATTCCTCTTCATGCCACGATGCTAAGTGAATGTTGTTATTATTATTGAGATGTGAGTTGTTTTAGATGGGAGTTTGGACGGTGGGTGAAGGTAGGGCTGGGGTGAAGGTGTGGGGTGGAGGCTTGTATGTGGGGGGAGGATGGAGAAGCAGAGTTGTGGGAATTGGTGAGGTCAGGTGGTGTTGTGTGAGGTGTGGAAGGACAGAGTGCCATGAAACAGGTTGAGTGGATGGTGGTAATGATTGGTGGTAGTGGTGTTTATAGTGGTAGCAGTGGTGATGGTAGTGGTGGTGGTAAACGTGGTGTTGGTGTTAGTAGTGGTAATAGTGGTAGTTGGTATAGATTTTGGTATAGGTGGTAATGGTGGTGATGTCAGTAATAGTTGTGGTGATTAAATACATTATGACTAACCTAACCCAACCCATCTTATTTCGTCTGATGATTAAACACCTTAACGTGAGAGAGGTAAAAGAGAGGGGTGAGAGGGAGGGGTGAGAGGGGGTGGAGTGTGAAAGGGGAGGTTAGGTTGGGATGAGAGGGAGGGATAAAAGAGAGGGATGAGAGGGATGGGTGAGAGGAGGAACAGATCACAGGAGTCACCATCAGGGCTTGACCAACACCCGCATGTTTTCTCCCTCCTGTAGATTCACCCTCATACCCACACGTGTCACGCCCTTTGTATGAGAGAGAGAGAGAGAATATGTGTGTGTGTGTCACGTTGTTTACCTTCATATAATCCTTGACATGTACAGGATACTACTACCCCCTCCCTGCCCCCCCACACCCTCTCTCTGGCCCCCCACACCCCCTCCCTTCCCCCCACACCCCCCACCACACCCCCTCTCTGCCTCCCCCATCCCCTCTCTGCCCCCACCCCCTCCCTGCCCCCACACCACACCCCCTCTCTGCCTCCCCCATCCCCTCTCTGCCCCCCACACCCTCTCTGCCTCCCCCACCCCCTCTCTGCCTCCCCCATCCCCTCTCTACCCCCCCACACCCCCTCTCTGCCCCCCCACACCTCCTCCCTTCCCCCCACACCACCCCCAACCACACCCCCTCTCTGCCCCCCACACCCCCTCTCTGCCCCCCACACACCCCCTCTCTGCCCCACACACCCCCTCTCTGCCCCCCACACCCCCTCCCTGCCCCCCACACCACCCCCTACACCACACCCCCTCCCTGCCCCCCACACCCCCTCCCTGCCCCCCACACCCCCTCTCTGCTCCCCCCACACCCCCTCCCTGCCCCCCACACCCCCCTATCCTACACATAAACGTATCAGCAAACATCCTTTATGTGTAAGCATATCTCTGACGTACTGTACATACACTGATGACATTTCAACACAGCACGAACACAAAGAACATCCAAAGCACAAACCACAAAGATAAAGCACAAACAAAACACAAACACACACAAAACACAAACAAACATACACACAACACACACAAATAAATACACACAAACCGCAAAGATAAAGCACAAACCACAAACAAATAAACATACACAAAAAACAAACACATACGCACACACTCCTTTATAATTTTAACTGCAGAATATCAATAGAAAGTTCTAATATATTCCTAATATGGATAATACTTTACTACGCTCAATGTTTTTCTTCACTGAGTAAGTATAAGTTGTTATCTGGCTCAGTGGTGTGAGAGGTTTGGGTACTATTATAATACATTTTCTAGATGGAGGGATTTCTTTCTTTCTTTCTTTCTTTCTTTCTTCATCCACTCTCCTCCAAAACCATCACCTTAAACTCAGATTGTCACCCGCTTGTTGACGGGGGTATCAGGATCAAGCTCTTGTGGATCTCCTCTCACATAGGCATTAGTGAACATGATAGAGTTGATGCCTTAGTTAAACTTGCATCGAACAATGACAATGTTGAGTACAACCTGGGACTGTCAAACAGAACCTTAAAAACTGTAATCAGGAGAGAGTTTTCTGATGAGTTTGAAGCCAGTAGACAAGTGCAAGCAGGAAATAGTTAATCCATTGTTTACCATGATGAGATGTATCAAGTAAAACATGTATATGGAGCAAGTAACAAGATCACTGGATTACAAGATGTAACCGCTAGACTAAGGTTAGGATATAAGTACCTTTGGCAGTATGTTCCTCAGGCAGATGTGAACAAAACTAAATGTAAAGTGTGTGGCCAGACATATGGCCACACACTCCAACACTACGTCTTAAACTGTGAAAAAATAGAACCTTATAGAGATAGATCCAAGCACACTGTGTATACAATGGCACAGCACTTTATCTCTGATGACAAGATAGCTGATATACTAAGGCTGTATCCACACTTCGCATCTGGTGTACCGACTTAAACAAACAATGTACTGGAAATACTCTGTAACATTCACTGTCATATCAAAATCACTGGGGTCTGATACACACCCTTTGTGGCCTCTACTCTGTAATCCTGTTGGCCCTAACGGTCACAGGATGAGTATGGGATGCACTATAAACTAGCTGCTGTCCGCGGCAAAATTAAAAAAATTAATTCCCTCCACTACCCTCCTTCCCAGCCGGCACCCTCCGCCGGCACCCTCCACTACCCTCCTTCCCAGCCGGCACCCTCCACTACCCTCCTTCCCAGCCGGCACCCTCCACCCCTCCCTCCCTCCCTCACCGTGGGCCGGCACCATGACGTCACACAACCCATGGGAGGAGTCACACTCGTGAGAACCCGGAGTTATACAGGTAGTGCTGGTGGGGGGGGGGGGGTACTGTCGTAAGGGCCAAGTCTGGGTGTTTATGTGAGGGGAGGGAAGGAGGGGGAGGAAGGGGGAAATGGTCGGAGAGAGGAAGGGAAGGAGGGGAGGAAGGGGGAAGGGAAGGAAGAGAGAAAGGGAGGGAGGGAGAAAGGGAAAGGACCATGTAAACCCTTTAAATCTGGCTACTTAAAGTCCCCCTTCAGAGAATAGGGGCTAATTCAGGTTCAGTGAGGAGTGACTTGGTGAAGAGTTTATTTTTTGCGTTTATTCCCAATGGCGAGTGTGACGTTGTATGGGGGTGTGGGTAGCCAGCGCTCACCTCCTGGCCTAAGAGGTGCTGGTCCCCGCCTCGTGCACCCAGCTGTGAATAGTTACCTCAGTTTGTAGTTGAGGAAATAAAGGTGATCGTGTGAGGTGTCTACTAAACTGATTCCTTAACTGATCTTAACTACCACTTAGGCCTATGGGACCCACTTTCACTTTCATGAGGTAATTTAGAAGTAAGTTTTTCGTATATATTATCTATTCACCCTATTCTCCCTCACCCTATTCTCCCCTAGCCTCTCCCTTTAACACCAATCTCTTACTTTGCCGTTCCTTCCCGCCCCATCTCTCTCTCCCTCTCTACCCCCTCCCTCCCGCCCCTCCACCCACATCTAACATTTTCCTCACCCTTCCCCTCACCTCTCTTCCTGGCCAGCTGACTCAGACGGCCTATGACGTCACCATGGGGGCGAGAGGGGGTGGGGGGGGGGGCAGTGCGGGGGTTCCCACGGTCAGGAGCAGATCACCTGATAAGAGTCGGCGAGATGACAGGCCCAACCGACCGTCTAAAGGCAACACACGCCGACCGACTCACACCGACCGACTGAAACAGACGTACACAACCGACTAAAACAGACCTAAACCGACTGGCACACACCGACGTACGGCCAAGATACACCGACTTACTCCGACCACACATGGGGTCAGGGGGCCGCTACCTGGCCCTAAGACACAGGAGAGGCGACGTCTCCAGACATGTGAAGACGTGAGGGTTCCCACGACCCTCACCTGTGTAGGGGAGGAAGGTGCTAATCCCTATAACCCTGTAAGAGCGCCGCTGTTTGTAGAAAGGCGGGAGAACGTTCGTCGGGCGCAGCTATCATACGGAAGGAGTCATTGCAGGGTGGTAAAGAACGGTAAATGTTGATCGTTCGTGCTGGCATTGTTGTCATGGTAACTCCACAAGTTCAGACATGTGTAGTGAATGTGTGTGTGTGTGTGTGTGTGTGTGTGTTATTTTGTTCAGTCATGACGTTTTGGGCAGTGAGGACGGAGGGGGAGTGGGGGGGGGGGGGGGTGGACAGATGTGCCGGCCGGACACTTGTAGCTAAACACTAACCAAACCAAACCAAACCTAACCTAACCTAACCCCATTTAAAGGACCTAAACAGTATTAGGATGGTTAACCTTCAGATGATCCCAAAACTTAAATGCATGGTAATAATAATAAACATGAATGAAGGAGTGAGGGGGGGGGGTGATGGAGTGAGAAGGGAGGGGGGGGGGTGAAGGAGTGAGAAGGAAGAGTGAGGTGGGGTGAAGGATGGGATGATTGAATGAGATGAATGAGTTGAGGAGGGGATGAATGAGCGAAGGGATGAATGAAGGAGTAGAGGGAAGGGAAGGGGTGGAGGGGGAATGGGAGGGGGGTGGGGGAGGGAGAGGGGGTCATTCACATCCTCAGGGTAGAGCCTCTTCTATGGTGGGACGGAGTAGGCCACTCCCTCAGTTCCCAGCAGACTAATACACACAAGTGGTCCTACGATCAACACTCCCTTACTTCCCCTCATACTCCCTTACATCCCTCATACACCTCACACTCCCTTACTTCCCCTCATACTCCCTCACATCCCTCATACACCACACACTCCCTTACATCCCTCATACACCTCACACTCCCTCACATCCCTTCATACTCCCTCACATCCCTCATACACCTCACACTCCCTCATACACCACACACTCCCTCACATCCCTCATACACCTCACACTCCCTCACATCCCTTCATACTCCCTTACATCCCTCATACACCTCATACTCCCTCACATCCCTCATACACCTCACACTCCCTCACATCCCCTCATTCTCCCTCATACACCCTCATACTTCTCACTCCTTCACAACCCTCATACTCCCTCACATCCCTTATACTCCCTCATATCCCTCATACTCCCTCATACACCCTCATACTTCTCACTCCTTCACAACCCTCATACTCCCTCACATCCCTCATACTCCCTCACATCCCTCATACTCCCTCACATCCCTCATACACCACACACTCCCTCACATCCCTCATACTCCCTCATACTCCCTCACACCACCATCATCGCCAACAATGAACCCATAAACTAGTCCTTAAAGTGAGTCAGATATTTCCTCACATTTCTAAGTTCAGAGAAAAGATTTAACATAAGGATTATCTCTCCCCCCCTCACCCTCCCCTGTGTGTGTGTGTGTGTTCTCTCAAGTGGTTTATTCCGGAGGGTAGACGAGATGACAGGTGTTATGTTGAGGTCATCTTGGAGAGAGAGAGAGAGAGAGAGAGAGAGAGAGAGAGAGAGATAAGAAGATATAAGTACTGGAAATAAAGACAGACAGACACAACAATAGACAGTTCAAGAAAGATGAGGGTGACCAAACATTGATCCTTACCTGCGTTAATTAAACCACACTAGAAATTAAAATAAAACATCCCACACACACATAGAACAACATTATCAGTTAGGTCAGATAAGCAAGAGTATGAATAAGTATCTCAGTGGGACCTATATGACGGGTTAATTCTCAATAATATAAATCAACGTGACTGTTAATCAAGGTATCACTTCCTGAGGTGTGTATGTCTGAGGGTTGGCGACCGCGGCCCACCAATCACATTCTCATCAATAATATTTTTTTTTTGAAAGCTTAAAAGTCTATGTAAACAATCTCTCTCTCTCTCTCTCTCTCTCTCTCTCTCTCTTGATCAAGTTACAATTCGTATATATACCATTGTTGACGGTGGGGGAAGGTATTACGGCAGTGTTTAAGGGACGGTGGTGGCCGGAACAATAAACATGTGTCCCTCTAGAGCCGGATACCAGGACACCCACGGCCAGACTACACAAACAGGCCGGTGTAGGTGTGTAACACTAGATAATATAACTACACACTACACCCTTATCTCCCTCACCCTCCTCCCCTCCCGCCACGTCCTCTCCCTGGTCACTCCGTCTCCCTCCGTGTGTCACTGCGATAGGCTGTGATAGGTGGTGGTGGTGGTGGTGGGTGATGAGGGTGATGGGGATGGTGGTGGGGGTGATGGCGATGGTGGTGGGGGTGATGGTGGTGGGGGTGATGGTGGTGGGGGTGGTGGTGGTTGGGGTGGAGGTGGTTGTAGTGGTAGTAGTAGGGGAGGTTAGGTTAATTTATCCAAGTTAGGTAGACAGGCCCTAACCTAACCTAACCTATGCTGTATGGTGGCCGACACATGTAGAAGTATGTCAGTCAGTTACACAAGGTACCATCCATACGTCTGAGGGTTGGCGACCCCAGCCCTCCACCCTCAACGTTTTCGAATTAATTGGAGAAATAATAAGTTTTGGGGATAATTTTTGAGGAATAAGACTTACTTTTTTTTTGACCTCGTCGTGGAGTCTATTGTAAGGTTAAATTTGTACCAGATTATAATTGTTTTGTTTTTAACTGTTAACATATGATCTCTAAAACACAACTGGAGCCAAAAAATAATATAAAAAATTAACAAAGTAAAAATAAATGTGATGGGGATACTGGACCTGTCACACACACACACACACACACACACACTCGGGGTCCACCTGTCGCACCCGCCCCTCGCCGCCAGGTACAGTACCAGGTAGACCCGCCAACACCTCCGTCACCTGACACCTGTGACGTAACGCCAGCACCACCTCCCACAGTTGGCTCAGGTAACCAGGACCGCTCTCATCACGCCCACCTGTACCACCTATGTTGTGTCTCATCTCTCACTGCTAATGTATTTTGCAGGTGTGTGTGTGTGTGGTGTGTGTGTGTGCGTGTGCGTGTGTGCAATTGTGTATGTATGTATGTATGTATGTATGTATGTAAGGTTATTTTACTCATTAATGGAGAGAACAAGAGAGTCTAAAACAACAGCGGGTCAGTGAGGTACCGTACGAGTGTTTGACCTCTGACCCTCCCTGACCCTCCTCCTCTTACTTTGGGTCACGCTGGGTCAAGGTGCCGATTAAGGGTAAACCCGAAATCGGAATCTGGGTATTTTTTTTTTTGCCACAACAGTCATGAAGTTCTACCACAATTTCATGAACCACTGAAATATAGGTCTGAATTCTCTCCCTCTCTCTCACCTACTGTACATGCCCTCTCTCTCACCTCTACTCCAGAAACACAAGTCTTGAACCCCCCCCCCACCCTCGCATGTCATGACTAATTGGACAATGTTTCAGCAAACTTCAGAACCTTTGATAAAAAAACAGTCACGAAGTTTCCACACACCCCCCCCCCCCAAAAGCTTTCCAAACCCACAGAAATATGACATCTTCTGGAGGTCTGAAATGAGTTCATGAATATTTTCCTCAAGTTCCTGAACCTCTCTAGTGCCAGAGTTCCCCTCCCTCCCTCTCTGAAGTCCCTGAAATATGCTCGTAAGGTTAATATTTTGTTATCATATTTTTTTTCTTCCTATAATACTTCATGGTGTTTAATTAAGAATATTTTCGGTACGATACTTTTTAATTCAAGATACGATACATTTTAACAACCTTCACAACACAAGTACGATAATTTCCCTCCTTCCTCACCTGAAGATCCACACCCTACCCCCTCCTCACCTCAAGACCCACACCCTACCCCCTCCTCACCTCAAGACCCACACCCTACCCCCTCCTCACCTCAAGACCCACACCCTACCCCCTCCTCACCTCAAGATCCACACCCTACCCCCTCCTCACCTCAAGATCCACCCCCACCCCCCTCCTCAAGACCCACCCTCTCCTCTCTCCTCACCTCAAGACTCACCCCCCTCCTCAAGACCCACCCATACAACACAAGACTAAATCTTCTCCTTCAAGACACTGTGATGGTGAAACACAGTACCCTCCTCCACACGTCACTGTCAACCGCCTCCTTACACACACACAACACAAATAGAGTATTGCTGTGGTGGAGGGAAGGAGGGGGGAGGGAGGGAGAGGGGGGGGGGAGGGAGAGAGGGAAGGGGGAAAGGAGAGGAAGAGGGAAGGGTGATTGTTTCAGTACCACCAGGTGAATTATTTACACTCTTTAAGTTTAAATGAGGGGGATATTCTTTTGAGAGAGAGAGAGAGAGAGAGAGAGAGAGAGAGAGAGAGAGAGAGAGAGAGAGAGAGAGAGAGAGAGAGAGAGAGAGAGAGAGAGAGACTGCAGTAACCAAACCAATAACCAATAACCAGAGGGTCATAGAAAAACACATTCCACCATCCTTAATACCTAGTCCTCCCTGGTTATGAGATCATGGGAGGGAAGAGAGAGGAAGAGAGAGGAAGAGGAGGAAGGGGATGGGGAGGAGAGGGAGGAAAAGGGGGAAGGGGAGGAAGTGGGAGGTATAGTGTTTCCCAGGTGAAAAACGAAAGAAAGAACAAGAAGCAGAAGAAAGAAGAAGGAAAAAGAAGAATGTTGTGTTATTTTAGGCGAGCATTCAGGTGTTTAATTATCAGGTGAAATATTTGGGATCCTAATCTTCATGACGTCCAGTAAAATTGTGTTCATTATTGTGTGTATAACTTACTAGACTGTGCAGTATATATTGAGAGTGCATTAAAGAACCTAACCTAACCTAATCTAATTGCCTTGTACTGTACTAGGCGTAGGGTTGTTAAGGGATATGTCTATTATACTGATTTCAAGTCAAATAATACTGTTATGCATAAAAATCCTCTGTGAGTTTTGCCGCGCTATGAGATGCGTGTGAGGGAGGCGCAGGAGGTGTAGTTAAGGCAGAGGGAGGCGCAGGAGGTGTAGTTAAGGCAGAGGGAGGCGCAGGAGGTGTAGTTAAGGCAGAGGGAGGCGCAGGAGGTGTAGTTAAGGCAGAGGGAGGCGCAGGAGGTGTAGTTAAGGCAGAGGGAGGCGCAGGAGGTACAGCTTGGGGATCAGGACAGTTGTAAACGTGGTGTGACGACTAAACACTTGATCACTCACCATCCTCGCGAAATTCAGAGTGGAGGTGACATTAACAGGCATGTGTGTGTGTGTGTGATCTTCCCAGGTAGGTGTGGCCGTGTGACTTGGCAAGAGGAAGAGACACTTGTGTGTTTGAACTTCTTAATAATCTCGTGTCATACCAGGTAGGTCATGTCACCCACCACCAGCCTAGGTCAAGTACACATCACCTTGACATTAACAACATGTAAACACTACACGACACTACTATGTACCGAGAGTTACCTTTCATAGCATTAAGAAACTGGGGACACGAGAGATGGACAGTGTAGTGTTTCACAGCGGGTGGTGGGTAGTGGGCGGCGGGATGTAGGAAGTGGGCGGCGGTGTGTAGTGGGGGCGGCATGTGGTGGGCGGTATGTGGGTATGAATGGGCGTACTAAAAAAAGCTTCATCATAATAAAACATCATGACGCCACGCCCCCCACAAAACACTACCCAGGACACAAGACCCAGACAACAGTGTGTGATGACGACGGCAACAGTTAACACGGAGGTGACTAGGGCGGGGCGGAGAGCGACCTGACGAGGTACTGTTGGTGAGGTCAAGGACAGGTGAGAAGGTGGGGGTCACGAGAGGGGTGAGGGACGACCTCTAGCACTACAGGTCAAGACTAGGTCAACTTTCACGGCAGCCTAAATACTAAGTGTCATGTTCTGCTCAAGGATCAAATGAACACAATTAAGAAACAATAACAAAAACTACATCCCAGACGACTTGAAAATCCCTCACACAGTGAAGATATCAACACACGGTCACTTTTGTCTACCCGTGAAGAGCCCCCATAATGAACCTTACCTGTGATAGCACCTGAACCAGTCAATTATCACCTGGCCAAGATGATAACACACCTGACCTGAGTGTCGCTTAAGATACACACACACACCTGGCTTAACACTCCTGTCCTCCCCTCCTACCTTGTTAACAGGTGTTCCTCGAGGCTGGTTTAATCACCCTAACGCTAATCTAACCTAATCTGGTCAATTAGCGTTAGGGTGGTTAATCTTTGGGTGGTATAAGCTGGGGTGGCTAATATTCAGGTGATCCTTGTACTCCTTCCATACGTCTCTCACTATCTCGTTCTATCTCTCCATTTTATAACTTATGAGTTTTTTATTGCCTCTGTTTCAGTCATTGTTTTCTCTCTCCTGCATGGAATCTCTCTCTGTCTGTCTGTCTGTCTGTCTCTTTCTTTCTCTCTGTCTGACTTTCTCTTTATATGTCTTTATCTCTCTCAACCTGTCTGTTTGTCTGTCTGTCTGTCTCTCTGCCTGTCTGCCTGTCTGTCTCTCTGCCTGTCTGTCTGTCTGTCTCTCTGCCTGTCTCTCCCCCAGGTGCCCTATTTATCCCCGTATCTTTCCCTCCCCGTACAGGTGTTGACTGCGGTGTGAATCACAGAGTCAACACGGGGCTGGACACAACGCCGCTGGAATACTAGTTGTCGAGTCCTCCACCAGGGGTCGAGTCTGGTCAGGTTACCCCCCCCCACCACTATACCGAGGTCCTCACAGTCCCTAATACTAACCTAATCTACCATAACCTAACCTAACCTTACTTGATACTATTTGGGTGGATGGGGTTGGGTTGGGTTGGATGGGGTTGGGTTGGGTTGGATGGGGTTGGGTTGGGTTGGGTTGGGTTGGATGGGGTTGGGTTGGATGGGGTTGGGTTGGATGGGGTTGGGTTGGGTTGGGTTGGGTTGTGGGGTTGGGTTGGATGGGGTTGGGTTGGATGGGGTTGGGTTGGGTTGGATGGGGTTGGGTTGGATGGGGTTGGGTTGGGTTAGACTGTATCTCATTTAAGCTAACCTAACCTAGTCGAACCTAACCTAACCCCCCTCCCGAAAGTAGCAGTAGGGTGGTTAATCTTCAGGTAATATAAGAGGAGGAAGGAGGGTAAAGAGGAAGAGGGGGAAGGGGGAGGGGGAGGAAGGGGAAGGGGAGGACGAATCTTCAGGTTATATCATCCCCCGAAAAAAAAAAAATATTACATCACTAAAAAACATGACAACTATTACACAATCAACAATGAACACAGGTGAAATTTCAGTGGGATAGAGCGTCGCCTCACCCCTGTTACGGGCGCAGGTGTGACACTGGAGAGCCACACCCATTGTTAGAGGTGATGTGACGCTCTGGTGTACATAACATAGAAGGTAATGATGATAAAGGGTGTTGAAGCTTTATTATTATTATTATTACATGATAACATAACTAGGTCGGGTATAGTCTTAGTGCAATTTCGTGGCCATTTTGCCTGTTATCTTTGTGGTGTGTGTAGGGGCGGAAGTCAGGGTGTTGGTGTAGGGTGATAATCCCTATATTGACCATTCTCCCTCCCACACTCTCTTCTCTCACCTCTCCCTGTCTCTCCCACACTTCCTCATGGCTTAAATTCAACATCTTTATCCCTTCACCTATGTCTGTCTGTCTGTTTGCCTTCCTGTCTCTCCTCCCACTGTCCATCTCGCTGTCGGTCTGTTTTATTTTAATTCTTCATCCATCTCTGTCTGATTCTGTATGACTGTCTTTCTGTCTTTCTGTCTTTCCTCGCCTTGTCAACCTCTGTCTGGCTTTCTTCCCACTGTCAACCTCTCTGTCTGCCTCCCCTCCCCTTCGACCTGTCCACCACCACTCAGATCACTTCCTGTCCGCCATTTCCGTCTAGTGGTGACGTAACACCTCCCACCCCCTCTCTCCTCCCCCCCTCTTTTCTTCTTTCTTCTACCTCGCCTCTCACTTTACGCTCCTCTCCCTTTCCCTCTCGTTTCCTCGTACCTTTCCCACCACTCTCCACTTTCCCTTTACAAACTCATTCCCATTCCCTTCCCTTCCCTTCATCTCTCCTCTTCCGCTCCCCCCTCATTCTTCTCCTCTTCTTTCCCTCTCTTCTCTTACGTCTCCCACTCCCCCCACCCAGTGCCACTACCTCCCACCCAGTGCCACTACCTCCCACCCAATGCCACTACCTCCCACCCAATGCCACTACCTCCCACCCAGTGCCACTTCCTCGCGGCAAATGGTCACTAATTACTAGACGGTGAGCCACTGACCTCTGACCCACCCACCTGCAGGGGCTGTCCAGGTCACCGTGAGGGTCAGGAGGGTGAGGGGGAGGTGGGGGACAGGAAGTTGGTGGTCAGCGGTGAGGGGGAGGGGCAAAGGTGGGGAGGGGCAAAGGTGGGGAGAGGGGTGAAGGTGGGGGAGAGGTAAGGGAGTGGAAAGGTGTAGGAAGTGTAAGGGAGAGAGAGAGAAAATTAACGCGAATCAACCAAATTATATCTAACTAGCGCACACATAGCCCTTCTATACACACTCACACACACGCACACGCACACACCTTCCTAGGCTTTGTAAACACAATGTATGTAATAAGTCTTATGCAATGTATTCAGCCTCGGCGCAAACTTTTCAAAACCGTAATATTATTATTTTATATTAAAGTTAAGGTAAGGTAATTTGGCAACCGCTGGACCACTCCACACTATTCCTTCCCTCTCTCTCCCTCTCACTTTCCTCCTTTCTCTCACTCTCCTCCCCCCTCTCTTACTCTCACTCCTCCTCCCTCTCTTCTTCTCTCTCACCGTCTCCCATCTACTCTCACCATTTCCTTCCTCACAGTTACACTCTTGTTAATTCATTTTCCACCATTTACTCTCTCTTTCATTCCTTATTTCGTCCTTCCCATTCTTTCCTCCCTCTCACTTTAACTCTCTCCCATTTCTTCTCTCACTTACTCATCCTATTTACTCTTCTACATTGTATTATCACCATTTCCTCCCCATTTTCACTCTATTCTCCTATTTTCTCCCAATTCTCATCCTTCACTCTTCCTATTTACTCCTTCAAACTGTAACTAGACCCATTTCCTCCCCATTATCACTCTACCAATATACTTTACTCTCCCCATTTACTCCCCATCCCCTTCTCTCCCCAGGCCTTTCCTCATCTCCCCAAGATACAATTTACAGGTCGTTTTAGGGCTTATGTTGTGTGCTGGTGGCCGCCTGGGTGTGTGTGTGTAGTGTTGACCTGTGCCACTATATGACCTGTGGCACTATATGACCTGTGGCACTATATGACCTGTGGCACTAAATGACCTGTGCCACTATATGACCTGTGCCACTATATGACCTGTGGCACTATATGACCTGTGCCACTATATGACCTATGCCACTGTATGACCTGTGGCACTATATGACCAATGCCACTATATGACCTGTGGTACTATATGATCTGTGCCACTATATGACCTATGCCACTATATGACCTGTGGCACTATATGATCTGTGCCACTATATGACCTATGCCACTATATGATCTGTGCCACTATATGACCTGTGGCACTATATGACCTGTGGCACGATATGACCTGTGCCACTATATGACCTATGCCACTATATGACCTGTGGCACTATATGATCTGTGCCACTATATGACCTATGCCACTATATGACCTGTGGCACTAAAGGACCTGTATACACTTAGATGCAACACTTTACATCCTTAATAAAGTTATAAGTGCCATTCCCCCCCGCCCTACCAGTACTAAGTGAGAGACTGGACAAGCACTGGTCAGACCAATGAATAATACTAACGTGAAAATACCAAGGGAAAGGAATTAATTAACTTTACTATGTACAGTATAAAGGTCAACAGACACACCCAAATAACGTGATCTCTATGTCAATCAGTCTTACGAATTGAGGTGATGAAGGGAATAAAATAATATAATTCCCGAAAGCCATATCTGTATAATTTGACCCCAGTTATATGGCGTCCCCTTCTCTCTCCCTTTTTTTCCCCCACTTCTCTCTCTTTCCCTTTCCTCCACTCCTCTCTCCCCTCCCCTCCCTCCTTCTGACCTCCCCTCCAACCCTCCACCCCCTCCCCCGGTCCCTGAAGAAGCTGGGAAGGAAAACTTTTAATGTTAGGAAATTTCTATAGAGGAGGAGGAGGCGGGGGAGGAGGCGGGGCTTCCTTCCAGATCCTCCAAGTTGTCTTAACAAGCAGCCACAAAGACCAACTTGAGAGAGCGTCCACACACCCACCACCTCACTTTATTTTCTTTCGCCAGGGAGAGAGCGGAAAGGAATGGAAGGAGGGAGGGAAGGGAGGAGGGAGGGAAGGGAGGAGGGAGGGAAGGAGGGAGGGAGGGAGGAAGGGAGGAGGGGAGGGATAGTGGGAGGTAGAGAGGGAGGAAGAGATGGTCGGATGGATGGTAGGGGAGGAAGGGAGGGAGAGAGAGAGAGAGAGAGAGAGAGAGAGAGAGAGAGAGAGAGAGAGAGAGAGAGAGAGAGAGAGAGAGAGAGAGAGAGAGAGAGAGAGAGAGAGAGAGAGAGAGAGAGAGAGAGTAACAAAGGAATGAGGAAGAGGAGAGGAAATGAGAGAGATGAGGAGAGACTTGAACAACTTACTTTTCCTTCCCCATCCTGTTTACACTTGGGGGAAAAATATGGAATCTTCCCCCTACCCCCCTCTCCCCTAGCCTCCTCAGAGTCCTCACCTTCTCCCCTCCTTCCCCTACTCTGCCCTCCCTCTCCCCTCCCTTCCCTTCCCCCTCCTCTAAGACCTAAATTTCTACACGGGATTCAACACTGTTTAAAATTTTACCCCGAAAATAATTCACACACGCACACACGCACGCACGCACGCACGCACACTGATGAAGTGAGCTGGTGAAGTTAGAAGGTGAGCAGCTTGTGAAGACAGGTGAAGATAGTGAGGGCAGCTTATGAGGACAGTTGGTGCGGGCAGATGGTGAGGGCAGCTTATGAGGACAGTTGGTGAGGACAGCTTATGAGGACAGTTGGTGAAGACAGTTGGTGAGGACAGCTGGTGCACTCAGCTCGCATCCGTTGAGGGATATCCCGAGGAAAAGCCAGATGGTAGTTGAAGCGTAACACATCCTCAGCTTAACCCACACTGTACACCCCTTAGTAAAGCTTACCCCCCCCCCCCCCCACAGACACACACACACACAGATACACAATACATTCAATTCAATATAACAAATTTCTGTTACCTACATTTAACCTAACCTAACCTAACCTAACCTGACCTGACCTATGTATGGTTTCAGAAGGTGAGGGATGTGAGGCGTAAATGTTTTTTGCATCCATCTTACAAACATTATTCATCTCCATGTTACAGTAAGTTACAAAATATTACATAGAATTACATAACAGAACTTAATATTTTGTCTTTCTACTGTATATTGGATTTTTAGTTACACGAGTTGTATAATTATCAATACTGTATTTTAAGTTATATGTATAATTTTCAGTATATTTATCAATTGTCTGATATTTCCAAGTTTGTAAAAGATAAAAATAAAATAATATTTTGAAATTCCTTAAAAGCAAAAATTACTCGATACATCACTGAATACTTTCTGTCTCCATCTTCCCCCCCCCCCCCCCCCCCAAAAAAAAGTAATCTCAAAATATTTAAAAAAAGTAAAAAAGTAAAAAAAAAAATAGTTCTCCATCACCAGTAATATCACCACTGCTTTTAATATTTTTTCAATATTTTGTAATTTTTCTATACTTTGGTTCGTGTAGTTTCAGCATCACTTACCCTCCCATCCTCCACTGTCTCATATATATACTTTTTTATTATATACTTTTTCTGAATATTTTACGAATTTGTTCTCAATAAATACTTAGTTTGACAAGATGCCATTAATTCCAATACACACACACACACACACATACATACATACATACATACATACATACATACATCCTCGCATGATAATTTTAATTCCTAAACGACACCACTTTTAAATATCAATTAAAAAAAACACCAATTTAACCTTGATATAAAAAAACACGAAAAAATAATCACCAAACAGAGATAACCATTTAAACTGACGGGGAAAAAAATAAAAAAAAAAACACAAATACGTCCAAGTTTGAAGGACATCATATATAAACTAGAAAAACCCATCACAAAAATACAGAGATAAAAACGACCATTGATTTTTTTCTCCTATGTTGAGTATTATTGAAAACGTTTAATACATTACTGTGTATAATTTATCTTTTATTTATTATTATTATTATTATTTTTTTAATTTCTTGTCCGTCTCTCTTTTAATAAGGTGTAATGCATAGTCTAGTAGGAGGGGGTGGAAGAGGAGGGGTGATGGGGTGGAGGAGGAGGGGGTGGAAAGGTGAGGATGTGGGGGGTGGAGGAGGGGTGAGGATGTGGGGGTGGAGGAGGGGTAAGAAGGAGGGGTTGGAGGAAAGGTGAGGAGGTAGGGGTAGAGGGGGGGGTGAGGATGAGCGGTAAGGTGTAATGTGGCAGGGGGAGGGGGGTGGTGGCAGGGGGGTGGGGGAGGTGGGGTTAGGTTTCCGGTTTAACCCTTAGAATGGTTGGGGTGGGGGGAGGGTAGGTTCCTAGATTCGTGTTTGGAATGGTGAGAGGTGAGGGGAAATTCCTAGTTTGAGACTTGGAATGGTCACTCTCCCACGTAAAGTAATAATGGAAATAAACTAAGAGAGATAAGAAGACAAATAAAAAATAAATCAGTAAATAAAGAGATAAAAAATACAAAATAAACAAGAATAAACATAACATGAAAGAAATTTAGCTGCAAAAAAAAAAAGGAACACTTGAAGAATCTCCATAACAGCTTATTTTACCAAAGATTAACTCACCTAACCTAATCTCACGTCACCTCACCTAACCTCACCTAACCTAACCTAACCTCACCTAACCTAACCTCACCTAACCTAACCTAACCTCACCTAACCTAACCTCACCTCACCTCACCTAACCTAACCAAAACAAACCTAACCTAAACTGGGGTGACTATTCTTCAGGTGATCCCTCAAAATTAATTAATCCCTTGGTGTCTCAGGAAGTGGGCGGGTCACCTCAGTCTTAATGTGACCTGTGGCCTGACCTCTCTTGACCTCAACACCCGACACTTCCGTCCTATTACAAGGTGTGGGTAAACCTTATCTGACACTACTGAGCCTGAGTGACACTACTAACTCTACTGAGCCTGAGTGACACTACTAACTCTACTGAGCCTGAGTGACACTACTAACTCTACTGAGCCTGAGTGACACTACTAACTCTACTGAGCCTGAGTGACACTACTAACTCTACTGAGCCTGAGTGACACTACTAACTCTACTGAGCCTGAGTGACACTACTAACTCTACTGAACCTGAGTGACACTACTAACTCTACTGAGCCTGAGTGACACTACTAACTCTACTGAGCCTGAGTGACACTACTAACTCTACTGAGCCTGAGTGACACTACTAACTCTACTGAGCCTGAGTGATGCTACTAACTATACTGACCCCGAGTGAATTTTGATCCCTTAAATGGTGCTAAGTAAACGTCTTTAGTTAAGGTCGAGTCTCAGTGTAAATCTAACGCCATTTTGGATGCTTTATTCAGTGAACGGAAGTAAAATTACAGGAAAAAAGTCATTTCATTAAAATCCCATTAACAAATAAAGTAATAAAAACAGGTTAGGTTAGGTTTGGTTTGGTTAGATTAGGTTGGGTTAGGTTAGGTTAGGTTTGGTTAGGTTAGGTTAGGTTAGGTTAGGTTTGGTTAGGTTAGGTTAGGTTAGGTTTGGTTAGGTTAGGTTAGGTTAGGTTTGGTTAGGTTTCGTTGGGTTAGGTCAGGTTAGATTTGGTCAGGTTAGATTTGGTTAGGTTAGATTAGGTTTGGTTAGGTTAGATTAGGTTTGGTTAGGTTAGATTAGGTTTGGTTAGGTTAGGTTTGGTTAGGTTAGGTTAGATTAGGTTTGGTTAGGTCAGGTTAGATTTGGTTAGGTTAGGTTCTGTAACTTTTTCCTGGATTCGTTCATCTTGTGTATCAGGTCACGTCAGTCAGTCAAGTGTTTTCTTTCGACATCAGTTACGAGGAAAATATCACTTACGATCATTTAAGAATCTCTTGGGGTTAATTTTTCCTTCGTAACTGATGATATGCGTAGATATACACTTACTAGTACACAGAGATAGTTTCTAGTACACATATAGCTATTATTAAACACACACACACACGTACACATCGGAGCACCAAAAACAGACACTTCAAAACAGAAACCATACACGAACACCTCACTGTGACGTCATCATCTTGTACACCTCACTGTGACATCATCAATTTGTACACCTCACTGTGACGTCATCAACTTGTACACCTCACTGTGACGTCATCATCTTGTACACCTCACTGTGACGTCATCATCTTGTACACCTCACTGTGACGTCACCGTGTTATTTGCCGTAACCTTCTGTGTTTATCTCAGCCACAACACGAGAGAGAGAGAGAGAGAGAGAGAGAGAGAGAGAGAGAGAGAGAGAGAGAGAGAGAGAGCCATTCGCGTGTTAACTTCCTTCACACTCTCATGTCCGTGCGTCCGTGACCGCCAATAACGACCTTTCATGTGCAATTTGACCTGACTTGACCACCTAGCTAATGACTGACCTCGTCCTTCCATCCCGGTACCTCAGTCAGCTCTCGTGTGGACAAAATACCCTCGGGACCAAATCCCCACTGGACCAAATCCCTACTGGACAAAATCCCTACTGGACAAAATCCCCTCTAGACAAAATCCCACAATTCCTTCTCAAAACATCTTAACACACAACTTCACATCGGACAAAAATCCCACCAGTAATGAACAATGGCGTCCGTGTTTGTAGTTGTCTCCCGCGTCCGTGGCTGTAATGGTCGTCCGTGGCTGTTGTGGTTGTCCGTGGCTGTGGTGATCGTACGTGGCTGTAGTGGTCGTATGTATCTATAGCGGTCGACCGTGTCCGTGATGGTCGTTGACACTTAAAACTACCTTCTGCCCCCCCCCCCTCTCTCCTCCCCGCTAAATGACCTGCTTAGACCGCGATGGTGCCTGTGGCCGGGGTACAGCTTGACCCGGGTATAGTAAACTAGGTCAAGTACCCAAGAGAAAAGGTCAAATTCTTGCCAGGGGGACACACACACATTCATGACGGTTAATTCTTATCTGATGTCACGGAGGCCACGGGGTGAGGGGAGAAAGGAGGAAGGGGGAGAAAGGAGGAAGGGGGAGAAAGGGGGAAGGGGGAGAAAGGGGGAAGTTCAGAAATTATTACTAATACTTGTACTAACACTCGTAAAAAAATCATAAAAACACGTATTATACAAGACGATGATAACCTCAGGACACAACAACAGCGGACGAGGTGTCACTTGGATGACGTCATAGGTGTAAAGTTTTATCAAGAGCTTCTCACGGTCGCCACCAGAGGGCCAGCCAGTGGGTGTTTGGGTCATCATGTTTCGCGCCAAATTATATATATTTTTTTTTCTATATTATTTTGGCTGACACTGAAGCTCATACAACAACAACAACAAACAAAAATAATAGTAACGATAATAATAGTAATAGTAATGATAATAATAGTAATAGTAAATATAACTCATCATCATCTGCTTCACATATAACAATTAACAGACTGATTGCCTCACACACAGGTACGGGACAAATAGGTAACGTTTTCACACTATTACGACGAAAATTGTCTATTTAAACAATTCAGGTGAGAACATAAATTTAATTAACCTATCTCTGTAATTATCCTAATGTTATACTTCCCTAATTTATCCTTATTTATCTTTCTAATTTTCTCTTTGGTGTTATTCTCTCTACGTTAGATTAGGTGAGGGTAGGGTAGGTCTGGGTAGGGTAGGGTTAGGTTGGGCAGGGTAGGGATGGGTAGGGTAGGTCTGGGTAGGGTAGGGTTAGGTTGGGCAAGGTAGGGTAGGGTAGGGTAGGGTTAGGTTGGGTAGGGTAGGGTAGGGTAGGGTAGGGTTGGGTAGGGTAGGATAGGGTTAGGTTGGGTAGGGTTAGGTTGGGCAGGGTAGGGTAGGTTTGGGTAGGGTAGGGCAGGGCAGGGTAGGGTAGGGTAGGGTAGGTTTGGGTAGGGCAGGGTAGGGCAGGGTTAGGTTGGACAGGGTAGGTCTGGGTAGGGTAGGGTAGGGTAGGGTAGGGTAGGGTAGATGAGGTTAGACTAGATTAAATTAAATTAGGTTAAGTTAAGTTAGATTAGGTTAAAGGTTGTTAATCTTTAGGTGAAATAAGCTTGGGGTGGAGATTCTTCAGGTGATCCCCGTATTTCACCTGTTATTAAGAATCATTATGTACGATTTCTCTCTCTATCTCACCTGGTATGTATTACTCTCTCTCTCTCTCTCTCTCTCTCTCTCTCTCTCTCTCTCTCTCTCTCTCTCTCTAGGTTCAAAATATTACAGATTAATGATACGCTTCCCTATACTAATCTATCATACGTCAAATACAATGGCAAAAAATACTGCTCTATTAGTATGACTGGCAACAGAGTGTCATACCACGTGGGGGGGTGGAGAGGGGGGGAGGTGGGGGGGAGGTGGTAGGGTGGATAGGGGGGAGGAAGTGGGTGGAAAGGGATGGTTGGAGGAGGTGGGGAAGGGGGAGGGGGAGAGGCGGGGTGGAAAGGGGGGATAGAGAGGGGAGTGGAGGGGGTGCGGAGCTGACAGTAAATAACACCTCATGACAGATAAATAGAAGTAGATATAACAATTGACAAAATGATAACAGTTTTACGTATATATATATATTACGGTAAGTGGTGTTATAAGAGTGAGTGAGTGAGTGAGTGAGTGAGTCGGTAAAATATGGTGACTAAAAGTGAGTGAGTGAGTGAGTAGGTAAAATTTAGTGACTAAAAGTGAGTGAGTGAGTGAGTAAGCAAACAACTATAACCAAATAATTAACTAACTATACAAGTAATTGGTAGTAAATAGGCAGGTAATTAGTTAACCAGGTAAATTAGGTATATAATTACTAATTTAAATAATTAGTCTACAGCAGGTGGCTTCATCCCCTGTGTCTCTATGTTGAGGAGGAGGAAGGGGAGGGAGGAGGGGGGGGAAGGGAGGGGGAAGGGAGGGAGGGAGGGGGAGGAAGGGGGGGAGGAAGGGAGAGAGGGAGGGAGAGAGGGAGGGGGAGGAAGGGAGAGAGGGAGGGAGGGGGAGGGAGGTAGGAGACATGTTGGTGTTAATAAGCGGGGGGGGGGGGAGGAGGGTGAAGGCGGTGGTGCTGCTGGTGTGAGTGAGATAATGAAGCCTCATGTAATCGGATTCACAAGAACACAAACCAATTTTTTCCCCGAAAGGAAGTTAACGTTTTCAAACCTCCAAACGTTTTCTTTAACTGCAACTCTCTCTCTCTCTCCTTTACTCCTCTCCACTCCCACTCATCCCTCTCCCCCAACTCTCTCCTCCTCCTCCTCCTTCTGCTCCCACTCATCCTTCACTCTCATCCAAATCACTCCTCCTCCCACTCATCCCTCTCCACTCTCTCCCTCTCATTCATCCCTCTCCACTCTCATCCATCCTTCTCACCTCTCTGCCCACTCATCCCCTCTCACTCACTATTCATACCCATCATATATCCTTCTTACTCTCTGTTCTTACGAGAGGAGTAAGGAAAGGAAGGAGGAAGAAGAGGAGAAGGTAGCAAAGAAGAGGTGAAAATGAAAGAAAGAAAGAAAGAAAGAAAGAAAGAGAGAGAGAGAGAGAGAGAGAGAGAGAGAGAGAGAGAGAGAGAGAGAGAGAGAGAGAGAGATAATAAACTCTACGGCACTACAACTCCTTCGTTCGTGACCTGACCAGATTTTTCCATTTTTCTATATTTCGTAAATTTATTCTCTTTTATTGTCGTTCTTCTTTCACTCTAAACATTCATTCTTCTTTCATTTTCCTTCACTTTATCTTTTATTGTTTATTTACTCAATTTATTCTATATTAATTTATATTATTTTTTAGTCATTTGTTTATTTTTTTTTCTCTCTCTCTCTCTCTCTCTTTTACCTACTCCAACTCTCCTCCCTCACTCACTCCAACATTTTCCCTCCCTCATTCACTACAAGTCTCCTCCCCCCTCCTTCCTTCCCTTACTCACACACACACATACACTCCGGCTAGTATTACACCTGTCCTTGTTAATGACTAGCAAAACACCTGTCCTAGTTCATCAATACCTTACCTATTTTTCCCACTTTTTTGTGTTGGGGGGGGGGGGGGGGGGAGGGGGGGGGGGTGAGGTGAGGATAGGCAAATGATATGCAAATTTTCAATCAAACGCTAAAAATACTTGGCCAGATAGGCGCTTGTGTATGCGAACTGTGTATACGCTAGCGACATACAGCCCAAGTGTGTATACAAATTAGTGTATTCGGACAAAGCTGCAGTATCAAAGTTTACACACCTGTTTATTTTACCTGTAGTTTTTTTTTTTTTGGGTGTAAATTTTAAACAATTTCTTTTTGGGTGGGGAGGGAGACGACGATGTTATTGTTATTATTATTATTATTATTATTATTATTATTATTATTATTATTATTATTATCTCACACACACACACACACACACACCATAACATTAAATCCTTCACGTAAAACAAAACATAAAAACACCAAACTAAAACAAGAACATCAAACACAAACATTATATATATAGAGTGTGCAGTAAATTATTTAATATTACATTTTCCGATAAAAGTCAACCTTATCAGCGGAAACCCGTCCTGGGCAGTTTTCCTGTATTGGTTATCTGGGTCTGGACACAACACTATGTCTTTATATTAAAAAAAAAAGATTCACTGTGTGTTTGGTTCTGACAGTCGAGGTAATATTTATACCTGGGAGGGGGATCACCAGCTGAGCCATCACTATTAATCTGTTATGATATGGTGATGCTTGTGTGGTGATGGTGGTGTGGTGGTGATTGTGATGTGGTGGTGGTGTGGTGATAATGTTGGTGATGGTGTGGTGGTGTTGGTGGTGGTGATGTGGTAATGTTAATATGCTATGTGGTGATAGTAATGCTCGTGTGGTGATGTAGTGATTGTGGTGATGCTAGTGTGGTGATGTGGTGGTGATGGACTTATAGTTAAACCGTTATGTTGACTGTTAATATTGCTAGAGGTGGACATTTTAACTGATTATAATGTTAGTTAATCCTCACCACTAAACTGTTAATACTGTTAAAATTGTTAACATTAACTGACAATACCGAAATATTTGTATATTTTAACGGCGTCGAAAGTTAATGTTATTATACATATTTGACAATAAATGTTAATAGTGAAATACGTGTTAACATGCATACATACATACACACACAAAACCAGACCGACATACTTCCCAAGCTCACCTATGCCTCCCCTACCTGCTCTTCCTCCCTAAATGCCACACAACGTAAACACCTAGAAAAAGTGCAAGAGAGGGCATGCAAGATTATTCTCTCCCCTTCCTACTCCACAAATCAAGAAGCGCTCAACACACTGACCCTTTCGACTCTCACTGACCATCACCACGACCTCATCTGCAAATTTGGTGAGAAGCTTCTGCACCATCCTCGACACCGGCTCCTACCACCACCCGAGATCCCTCGTCCGCGAATTGCTGTTCGACACTACAACCGCATCCAGCCCATACGAGCACGAACTGATCGCTATAAGAACAGCCCAGTCCCAACCATTGTAAAAAAATATCAACAACTCGTAATCAACCAGTGTATTCAATCCCAGTCAATCTTACTTCTTGCACTTTCAGCCTTCCGCCTGCCATGCTCTTTAAATAAACCGTTAATTATCATTATTATTATTACACACACACACACTATTTTAACATTAGGAAACATAGAGGATAATTTTAACATTACAGTATATGACAAGGGGAAACATCCACAGCTCAGCGTCAACTGTTAACACTGATACAAACATCCTCTCATATCGGGGTCACCTGAACAACTTCCACCCCAGCTTATTTCACCCAAAGATTAACCTAACCTAACCTCACCCCCCCCCCCCCAAATAGCGTGAGGGAGGGTAATCATCAGGAAGGGAGAGAATGAAGAGGAGGAAGGGAAAATGAAGAGAAGGAAAGGAGAGAAAATGAAGAGGAAATAAGAGAATGAGGGGGAGAAACAAACGAGAGGGAGAGAAAATAGATGAGAGAGAGAGAGAGAGAGAGAGAGAGAGAGAGAGAGAGAGAGAGAGAGAGACTAGGAGAGAGGAGGGAGAGAGATTAAAGGGGAGGAGAGGCAAGATGGAGGAGGGAGGGGTGAGTTAGGGGGGGTAGGAGGCCAGGGGGAGGGGATAAAGAGGGTAAGGGGGATAAGGGGGGTAAGGGGGGGTGTATTTCCTTCCATTAATGGTAGGATTTGAATCTACCAGTGTCGGGTTGCCTACTGTTATGTGAGAGCTTCAAGAGCCTAGCCTAGGAGACTCAATTATCTCCCAGGTTCAGTCTCCCACAAACACTTTACCTGGGAGACCTTACCGAGACCCAAGTCCAAACTGGGATCCATAATACGTGAACTATAAACACGGTGGCAGTACAGACACACACACAGACAAGAGAGAATCATATAAACCTCTACTATTGATATACGCCGCAGAGAGGGGCGTAATAAAAAGCGTATTTAACACCCACCAGGTGCGAGAATGACCACGATAACAGCAGAACATTTTTGGGTGATAATTACGGTGTTTTGGGTTAGGTTAGTAGATTCCTAATACAATATTTACTTTAATTAGCCACCAAATTATTCATAACCACGTAAATATACAAATACAATCGGGTAGAAATTCGTAAAAAAAAATGATAAACACAAGGTGAACATGTCAGCTGTTTACCTGTGAACTAGCTGAGTCGCGCCTCACTCAATCACTCCAAGACTCTGTAGTTCCTCGCGTGTATCCGAGATTGGTATTCTTGACCCTCCCATGTTAAGCTTACCTGTAAAGAGAAAAATATTGGGTTTTAAATGACATATTCTTATTTGTTATGGACACACATATACTACCTAAAACACACACACACAAACACCTCCCTCCCTCCCACATAGACACCACCACCTCCAAACACTTCCCACCAGCCACAACAACTAGTTTATACAAGGCATCATTTACGAGGTTCTAAACATTCCCACATCGATCGTCAAACCTGAGAATGTGACACAAATACAACAAACTTATTATCTAGAATGACGACGATAAATAACACAAGGCCATGGCCACACATTACTGGTACGGCCATGGCCACGCATTACTGGTACACACACGGCCATGGCCACACATTACTGGTACGGCCATGACATGTAACACTTCCTCCCTACGTCGTGAAGAGGGTGAGGGGGGAAGGGGGAGGAGGGGGGAAGGGGGAGGAGGAGGAGGGGGGAAGGGAGGGGATAAGAAGTAAAAGGTAAGGAAGAGGGGGAGGTGAGGGAGAGTAGGAGGTAAGGGAGAAGAGGAGGTGAGGGAGAGAAGTATGAGGGATAAGGGGTGAGGGAGAGGAGGAGAAGATGGGGGATAAAGGAAAAGTGGAGAGACATGGGGAAGGTAAGGGAGAAAAATAGTGGGAAGAGAAAATAGGAGGTAGGAGAATGGGGAAGGAGGAGAGGGGACAGAGGAGGGAAGGTGGGGGTTGGGGGAGGGATGTAGAGGAGGGAAGGGAGGGGAAGGGAACAGGAGGGACGGAGGGACAACACAGGAGGTTATCAGTAGTGAAGGTGGCGGTGGCTCCCGTGTGACCCGGTGACGTCATCGGGGCGTCTCTGGTTACTTCCCACAGGACCCTGGGGGCGGGGGGAGGAGGGATGGGAGGGGTGGGATAGAGGGGGTGGGGCGGACACACAGTGGGGGAGGAGAGGTAGGAGGAAGGTGAGGGAGTGAGAAGGTAGACAGTGAATGAGATAAGGCGGGGGGGGGGGTAGGAGGCGGGGGGGAGGGGGGGTAGGAGGCGGTGGGGGGCGGGGGGGGGGTAGGAGGGTGTGAGGTAAGATCAGGTGAATGAGATGAAGGAATTGTGTTGAAATTTTCAGTTTAAACAATATGACATAAACAACTTAACCAACAATAACATTACATTCATATTTCTTTGTTTACGTCGTTATTGTAGGTCAGGGTAGGTTAACACACACACACACCTGGAAGAAGCCCTGTAGAAGCTGTCACTGTAACACCCTCTCCTAGGCCTCCCTCAGGTAGTGGATGGAGGAACACGATCACACACTATATACCGGATACAGCAAAACATTATTTTCTCGTATTCTTCAGTGTCTCCTTCCCTCCTTTCCCTCCCTCCCTCCCTCCCTCCCTCTCCATCCCTCCTCGTCCAACTTACAAATGAACACAGTAGCCTCGGGTGCAGCCATTACTTAAGTGTTAACAAATGGCCTATTATTGGGAATTAAGAGGAACGGTCCCACTGATTCTTCAGGTAGCTCGCCCTACATCCTTACCACACCTCGCTAGACAGTCTTCTCTCACTACTTCCTTATCACTACATCACTAATCCACAACACCTCTCTCTTCTCTAAGGTTATAATATCATTTAATTTTACGCGATGGAATATTTCACTTTATGAGAATAGTTAGTTTATTGTGAATTATTAAAGGAAGATAATATCGATGAGGTAACTAGTGAGAGGTGAGGAACGGTAAGTAAGCGACGCCGTGTCAAGTTTCACGCCATTCAAGGTATGAAAGGCAGGTAAGGGCAGAGAAGGCCGTCAATGGACCAAGACTGGTACAAGACGAAATAAAAAGACTATTGTAAATGAGGGGTGAGCCAGGGCCAGAGAGCTTTGTGAACAAGACAACGAATTATACGGTGATTAGGGCCACAACGGCGAGCCCAGTTCTCACCATTCTTGGATTACTGTAACTCAATTGGTCTCGCAGTTTCCCACCTGATATAAGGACGGACCAAGATCGTCCCGGGGATTACCTTGGAGGAGGAGGAGGAAGAAGAGGAGGAGGAGGAAGAGGAAGAAGAGGAGGAGGAGGAGGAGGAGGAAGAGGAGGAAGTGTGTGTGTGTACCTGTGTGTGTGTATGTGTGTGAGGCGAGGACTCAACCATCACCAACATTCATGACCTAGCACTATCTTGCCCCCCCACACCATCAACCCAAGTCAGGCCTATACCTACCTGGGCGCATATAATGTTACAGCAACACAAGGGCCATAATACATAGACAAAACTATAGGAAGATCGCCTCTGTGAGTGTTCTAACTTAAAAGAGTGAAAACTGGTATATCGTTAGGAGAAGCTGGCGGATCATAGGCTCAGTGTGGCCAACAGCTAACACACTCTAACGACACACTTTACTATCGCACTCTACCATCATACACTTCTGACACACTCTACGGACACACTCTACCAACACACTCTAATGACACACTCTACTAATACACTCTACCGACACACTCTACCGACGCACTCTACCGACACACTTTACTATCGCACTCTACCATCATATACTTCCGACACACTCTACGGACACACTCTACCAACATACTCTAATGACACACTCTACCGACACACACTATCAACGCACTCTACCGACACACTTTACTATCGCACTCTACCATCATATATTTCCGACACACTCTACGGACACACTCTACCAACACACTCTAACGACACACTCTACTAACACACTCTACCGACACACTCTACCGACACACTCTATCAACGCACTCTATCGACACACTACTAGTACTATTCTACCAATACACACTATCAGCACACACTACCATCGCACTCTACCAGCACACACTACTATCATACACTTCCGACACTCTCTACGGACACACACTCTCGACACACTCTACTAACACACTATCAACATACTTTATTGGCACACTCTACCGACACACTCCACCGACACACTCTACCAGCACACTTTACAATCTGGTAAAAATTGACCAATGAAATAATACTTGCTGCATTAAACATCCATCCATCCACCCACTGTCTGAACTCATCCATTCATCCATCCATCCACTATCTTGCCCCATACTCATCCATCTATCCATCCATCCATCCACCTCTTGCCCCATACTCATCCATCCATCTATTCATCCACTATCTTCCCCCCACACTCATCCATCCATCCATCCATCCATCCACCTCTTGCCCCACACACATCCATCCATCCATCCATCCACTATCTTCCCCCACACTCATCCATCCATTCATCCACCTCTTGCCCCACACTCATCCATCCATCCATTCATCCACTATCTTCCCCCACACTCATCCATCCATTCATCCACCTCTTGCCCCACACTCATCCATCCATCCATTCATCCACTATCTTCCCCCACACTCATCCATCCATTCATCCACTACCTTCCCCCACACTCATCCATCCATCCATCCACTGTCTAAACACCACACTGATGAACGGCGTCCAAATATCTGGATGTAGAGTCAAATGGGTGATAGCAGACCAAGAGAATTTATGACAGGTGTATGACAGGTAAATGGCAACCAGGTAAGTCCTTCTAGGTGTGCAGTATGTGAGGTAAAGGAGTACTGTGGTTGCTCGCCCTTGTGGTCAGGTCCTTCATAATCTAAAAAAAAAAATACGATACACACACACACACACACACACAAATTATTACACACATTCTTTTACGATAATTTAAATTGTGTCTATATAGAGACACTCATGTAGATAATTATAATACAGTATTAATACTAAATGAAAAAACCTAACTTAACCTAACCAAACACAGGTATAAATAGGTTACTTTATGACAGCAAATTCGGTCATTATATTAATCAGAATAACTATCACTTTGCATAAAAACTAATTTCTTTCGACTCATAGTAATAAATAAAGATAATTCCCCTTTGGCCTCCCCCCCCCCCCCCAAAAAAAAACCCGAGATGTGTTTTAATGCTGAATAGGAAAGGTTATTCTTATAGCACGTGATGTTGATAAACGGTATATATAAAACACTGTCGTTATATACACAGGAGACATTACATAGCCGATGACATGTTGTGTGAATTCAGATCCGTTATCACTCAGGAGACTAGATGGAACACCAAGGAGCAGGAAGATAACAAGTTAGCGATATCACCACAGGATATTTTGTAAGGTGGTCATGTTAAGCCCTAATCCATGCGTGGGTAGAAGTTGACATAGTTTGTGAGGCGAATACGCTGACAACTACAGTACACCCTCACTACTTCATCATCACTCTCACTCACCTTCATCACTCTCATCACTCACCTTCACACTCCTACCCTCATCTTCACTACTCCTACACAATGGCCCAGCCGAGTGTTTACCTCAACTATTAATCCGTATTGTTCAACATATTGCGACCAAACAATACTTTCCTAACTCAAACGAAAGTAGAAAAGTATTTATTTAATTATAAAGTAGATCCTTCTTATCAATAATAAACGAATTAACTTACTTTGCTAGTAGATAACAGCCATTCTTGCTCTTTGTACTGGACTGTGCAACTGCTACTTCCACAATATCCAGATGAGTGTAACGTTGCATTCACCTCTCGGGGACTAACACTGTTTTACATTCCTTGTGTATTTTAAATAGCTCTTGTCTCTTAACTTCCTCAAGGCGGTAAGTAGACATCTTGGTATATTTGCTGTCAGTAAACAGAGTGACAGGTTGCCGCCACTCTTACTACTGCCACCTGAGCCACACCTTCCAGACCGGATCACTCAGCTGCACTGGAAGGCCTGCATGAATCCACACCCGTCTTTGAAACGAAGCTGTTCATACCACGAGTCGAAGCTGCATCAGAGACTGCTTTACTGTGGGGGTCAAATTTTACCTAGACCAATAATATGTGCTTAAAACAACTTGAAATAACAAAATAGATATAACACCATAAGTTCCGATTCTAGCCGGAGCATTTTGAAAAGTTCCAGCAAGTTCCGGTTTCAACTAGAACTTGGTACTCTGGTTTCAGTGCATCATTTACTGCCTCCCTCACCCCCCACCTGTACTGCCTCCATCACCCCCCACCTGTGCTACCTCCCTCACTCTCCACCTGTACTGCCTCCCTCACCCCCCCCCCCCCCTGTATTATTGCTGCCCTCTTCCTTAAACACACACACACACACACCAATACTCGCGGTTGTGTATTTTGCATAATGTGGCAGGAGGTCTGAGAGTGGTACAGACGAGACGCCGTGACTCGCTGCCTCTCGGTATTAATACTTAACTAGTGTGTATTTTTAGAGTACTCATAAATGATTACATATCAGCGAACATCACCCATAAAACATTATCTATAAACAGAAGGTAAGAGAGAATGTTTATTAGTATATCTATTTATATTATCAACTAAAACATCTACTTATTCTGTGTATATATATATAAATATCGTCTGACTCCTTGATGTAAATAGTTTTGGAGTAGTTGGTACATATATGCTCTATAAACAGGAGGGATTATTACTTAGGATAACACATTAAATGTGTTGCTATATTTATAAATGATGACTCTCTAATCATTAGAGTCTAATGATACAGTGTGTGTGTGTGTGCGTCGGGCGCTACAAAGGACTAACACACACACACACACACACACACACACACATACACGGCCACCATCTCTGGGTATTGCAACATATCCCTTGCAACAGATCACGTGTCGGATGCAGCGGTCTCTTAGCAAATACGTAAATAAACACCACTTCTCTCACTCTGATAAAGATCTCATTACACGGAGGAGCTGAGGAGTCACAACTACACCACGGTATCTGTGCCTCCTGATAACACCGCCCCTCACTGTATCAAAGACTCCCCTCACTTCTCTAAATAGCCAGCCTCCCCCCCCTCTCCCCCCACCGTATTGCTGTCTAGCCTAGCCAGATACACATCAAGAAGGTAGGTAGGTAGGTAGCTATCCTCCTCCTCCACTGCTGACGGCGGAGCACTCGAAGATCCATCAGTTTAGGGGGTCTTCTCTCCTCCTCCATCCTGGCCGCCGTCACCCCGGTGAGTCCCGACACGGAGTATCAACAGCTCGGCAACAGCCTTAAACAACCTTGCCTCATCAGTCATCTCCCTGCTGCCACACAATCACCTCCACTATCCTCCTCCTCCTCCTCACCCTCCTCCTCTTGCTTGGCTACACTTTGTTGCCCGTGGACAAGTGGGAGGAGCGGGAGGGATGCACAAACACTTCCTTATCAACAAACACACGTACAGTGGGCAGCTCTGTGAGGCGCCCGGCTGACTCACCCCCCAAGAATGCCCCTCAGCTCCTCAATGAACGAACGTCTTGGGGGCGGCCCATTGAGATATCTAATTCGGGGGTGAACCATATCAAATATAGATCACAGCTCCTGCAGCATACCTTTAATAATATATAAATAAACTTCCCTCTAACCCACCGCTTTATATATACACAAGTCTGTGTATATGACTCTACACCTGTCCTGGTCACCTGTCTTAATTATATATCATTAAGGTGAGGTTAATCAGTCTATATCATCAGTATAATTTCTTACTATTCGATCTTTATTTTACACTTACTTCATATCTGCAGCTCTCAGGTAAAACACAGGTAAAGTAATTAACAGTGTGTGGAGGTGAGGGAGACATGACAGGTGTGTTGTGATCACTTCTGGGTGTTATACTAACTACTACTGGGCCCTCCCCCACCCTCCTCACCCCTCCCCCCTTGCTGGATATACACTCTTATGGGTATACCTCCAGGACATATTTTCTACCCCCCACCCCAGGTCAAACATCCCCCCAGATCATGTGCGAGAGAATACGACACACCCCCCTCCCCTCCCCTTTCCCCCTCTCTCACCCCCTTCCCTTCCCCCATCTCTCACCCCATCCATCACCCTCCATCTCCCCTCTCTCTCACCACTCCCCATCTCTCTCACCCCCTCCATTACCCTCTCCCTCTTTCTCTCTCACCCCCTCCATTACCCTCTCCCTCCTTCTCTCTCACCCCATCCATCAACCTCCTCCTCCCCCCTCTCTCACCCCCTCCCCCCCCACCACCTGACAAACAGGAAGTCATAAAGTGGTAATGTTTACTGTCATAACACCACCATCACCAGTGTCCGTCCTCCTCTGGGTACACACATCCCTGGATACGTGGCTTACAGGATACATGGATTCCTGGATACATGCTCACCTGGGTACACACACATCCCTGGATACAAGATTAAAAGATAACATGGGTAATGGCTCCTTAGCTAACTGTACATATAATCCATGGATCTATCCTATCACCATATGGAAAATCCTATCAATGGCGAATCCAGAGGAGGAGGAGGAGGGGTTAAGGGGGGTCCTGTATTAACCTAACCCATCACACATAATCTTAAATAAATGACTAATATACTATTTGTTTACTCTCTTATATTATTCCTACATAACATGACAGTAAACACCTATATAGTGTGTGTGTGTTATGTTGTCTTGAGAACGGTTCCCACCCCACTAGCCAACGCCCCCCCCTCCACCATAAGCCCCCACCTTCATATCCTGAATTTCCCTTTGTTTACCTTACTGGGAGTTCTTATATTGGTGTGTACTCTTGAAATAATTATTGTGTATTTATTTTATTCGTATACCTGTATTTTTTTTTTTAATTTACTGTAACTACCTGTAATTTAGGGTTGAATTTTGATTTTTGGTGAAATTTCTGTATTCATCTCCAGCTGTTTAACATATACGCCAACATCATAGATACAATACTTTATCACCATATTACCACCACACCACACCACACCACACCACCACCACACCACACCACCATCACACCACCACACCACACCACCACCACACCACACCACACCACCACCACAACACACCACACCACACCACACCACACCACTATAACCAGCTGACAGATGGGACCAACACGTGTAGACTATAATCCTCACCACCTTTCATTCATAAACTTCACCTCTTATCAATACGTGTGTGTGTGTGTGTGTGTGTGTGTGTGTGTGTGTGTGTGTGTGTGTGTGTGTGTCTGTGTGTTGAGGGTTCTCTTTCTCTCTCTCTTTTCTCCTTCCCTTTTCCTCTCCCTCAGCTTCTCCCACTCCTTTCCTCCGCTCAACTTTACCTCTTCCGTCCCTTCTCCTCCTTTCCCCACTCCTCCCTCTCCCCCCCTCCCCACTCCTAAAGGGTAAAAAGTCACAAATAAACCACTCGACTACAATAACATTTTTAATAAACTAAATAAACCCGGGTTGTGAGGTCAACAAACACACTATCACAGGTGGCATGGCTGTCGTAACTAGTGAATAAATGTCCCTCCACTGTCCTCACTCATGCGCCCGCTCTCGTCTCACACCCGGTACCGAACCCTGGACTCTGAACCCGAACTCCGAATCCCAGAACACCGAACCCCGAATCCCGCACCCAGAATCCCGAATCCCGTACCCAGAATCCCGAATCCAGTACCCAGAATTCCGAATCCCAGAACACCGAACCCCGAATCCCGTACCCAGAATTCCGAATCCTAGAACACCGAATCCCGAACTCACTTTATAGTTTACTAATTCTTATTTCATACAATTTTTTGCCATTAAACAGACCTTAAACTCTTCACCAACATCATCTCGCTTTAGTACGCACACACACACACACACACACACACAGCTGTAGTATGATATATATGGGACTGAGTCATATGTTTCTATCACAAGTTAATGGGAAGTGCTGGGGTGTGGTGTTGGAGTATAGTGTTGGAGTATAGTGTTGGAGTATAGTGTTGGAGTATAGTGTTGGAGTATAGTGTTGGAGTATAGTGTTGGAGTGTAGTGTTGGAGTGTAGTGTTGGAGTATAGTGTTGGAGTATAGTGTTGGAGTATAGTGTTGGAGTATAGTGTTGGAGTATAGTGTTGGAGTGGTATACTGCATCTTCCTAACTACAGTATGTTTCCTCCTTTGCGTAAATGAATCCACTCTCCCCACTTATCCACACCACTAGCCAAGATATCGTCTCATCATCCACTATCCACACCCATCCACCTCTCTCTCTCTCTCTCTCTAATCTTGTATCATCCATTCCCCCCTCTCTCCTATTCCTTTCCCTTCCTCCTTATCCTTTCTCATCTTTCTCTGTCTTCCTCTTACTCTCTCTCCTTTCCTTCCATCCTCATTTCCCTTACTTCCTTATTTCTACACCTCTCCCTCCCCTTCTACCTCCTCCAAGACCATGAAGAGTAGCAGGAGGAAGAGGAGCAGGAGGAGGAGGAGCAGGAGCAGGAGGAGGAGGAGGAGGAGGAGCAGGAGGAGGAGGAGCAGGAGCAGGAGGAGGAGGAGGTCGTGACTGAGAATCCTGATGCCCCAATTACCAACATTTGTGACTTTTGCTGCCAGTTGTTGTGTGTGGTCGTTCTCCCGAATATTACCTTAGCACCCGCCCGAGGCTTCTAGGGGTGGGGGGAGATGTCGTCGGGTCGCCTCCACACACTTAAACTATCGTAACTTTCAGCACTAGTCTTCTTCTTCCTCCTCCTCCTCCTCCTCCCTTATTTCTATTAGCTGGGGAGTTAGGCAGATGGGGAGGATAGTTAAATGTGGGGGGTGGGGAGGGAGGGTTGGCGGGGAGGGCTAGTTGAGGGTGAGGAGGGGTATTTGAAGGTGGGAAGGTGGGTGGGGAGGGGTACTTGAAGGTGGGGAAGACACTTTAAGGTGGGGGGAATGGATGAGGAGGAACACTTAAAGGTGTGGGGGGTTATGGATGAGGTGTGTGTCAAGGGAATTTTGTCTTACTGTATAACTTAATAAGGTCTTCAGAGGTAATATATCAACTTATAAGTATTATTTAATGCTAACTTAAGATCGAGATACAATATTGCTTCAGGAGTTATATATGGTGTGTGTGTGTGTGTGTGTGTGTGTGTGTGTGTGTGTGTGACAACTTTGAATCACACTCCACTAAAGAAAGTTCAATAAATAACAAAATACAATAATAACAAAAAGGGAGAAGAGAACGGGAGAAGAAGAAGAAGAGGAGAAGACATGGCGGAGGAGGAATTAGAAGACAGACAAAACGCAATATACAGTAAACACCTTTAAACCATTCCTTAACTCACATACATTATAAAATCATCTCAAAAGTCAACCACAAGATGCATACGTAGCGAAGTTCCACCAGAAATTCCCAGC